>PVHP010024587.1:8669-26375 GCA_004024765.1 Zapus hudsonius | reverse complement strand
AACTCTGCTAGACTAGCTAGCCAGAGAGCCTCTGCTGTACCCTGTCTTCACCTCCCCAGTGCCTGGATAACAGGTGTGTGTCACCATGGATCTGAACTTTGGTCTTCATGTTTGTGTGGCAACTGCAAAGCCACTGAGCCATCTCCCCAACTGCTTACCTGCCCTGATGATATTTCTTTGCCTGATGGAACTTAATGTAAGGCCTGAAAATCATTTTATTATGTTTTCTTAATTATTACTGAACATTTTCTTAATTATTCCTGAACATCTGCTGGTGATGGGTGGGAATTTCTGAATTTTACAAGGAAAATACTAGAAAAACATTATCAGCATTGAAGATTCGCAGACTTTTTCTTGTCATTATTTCCTAAAATAATGAAGTATAACAGCTATTTATGAAGCATTTACAATTTATTGGGTTTTATAAATCACCTAGAACTGTCATAAAATATGTGGAAATATGTTCATATAATGTTCACAAATTCCATGCCATTTTTGCTTTTTTTCATATTTTATGATGTATGTTAATTTGTACAAAATAACGACTTTCACTGTGACATTTCCATACATGGAAATTGTTGTTCCCCAGCCTAGCTGAGTAACCTTGAACTAAGTGTTAGTAACCTTGAACTAAGTTTTAGAAAGAAGCTGGGCGTGGGGGCACACTCCTTTAATCCTAGCATACCTGTGTCCCCCGAGGCAAAGGTGATAGAAGTGCTAATAAGCTTTGCTGCCTGAGTTCCCATAGCTGTGTTCCTGTTTCCTGAGACCCCTTTTGTGAAAGAGATAAGATAATACAATGCATCCTTGGGTTATATATATTTTGGATATTGGAATAAAGTTTGAGATTTGCTCGGACACTTCTCCCAGCTACGAGTGTATGTGAGGCTCCGGCTGTGCGTTCACCTTTCCCCATGGGGCCTCTCTCCTGCTGGCCGGTGAGACAGGCTCAACCGCAGGGGACCAGGGATCCCTGACTCTCTCTCCCTACCCAACAGAAATGATCCTCTTTACCCCCATTAACTCATCTCATTCCCTCTGATTTATTTTCTCTCTCCAACAGCTTTCTCTCTATTTTTATGTCATTATTTCTCTAGAACCTAGATATGAGTAAAAACAGCAAATATTTGTCTGAGTCTGGCTTATTTCACTTAAAATGATGATTTCTAGTTTCATTTATTTTCCTGAAAGCAACATAATTTGTTCTGTATGGTTAAATAAAACTTCATTTTGTATATGTATTATGACAGTTTTGGTGTCAACTTGACCTGTTAGCAATCCATAGTAATCTTGAGTTTTGTGTAGAAGATTTCCTCCCAATTGAAAAAAAAAAAAACAACAAAATGGCATGGAATTTGTGAAAATTATATATGATGTTGGCTGTGTGTGTGTCAAATGCAACCTTATTATGTTGAGTTACCATACTTTTTGTTCTTTGTTCATTCAGGCTTTTTATAATACAGGGATGCCGAATTATGTCACGAGACTTAATTATGTTGAGAGAATCACGATTGTCTTTGGTTCTTCTATCTTAAATGTTTTATATGTGTTGATTTGTCTATGTTGAACCATCCTTGATTTCCTTAAATGAAACCAACTCCATCATGGTATATGAACTTTTAAATATATTGACAAATTCATTTTCCATTTATTTTGTTGAGTCTTTTTTGTTTGTGCTCATATTAATTGAGAATATTGATCTACAGCTTTATTTTTTGAGTGTGTGTTTATCCTGGTGATACTGGTTTCATATAATGAGTTTAGAAGTTTTTCTTCCCTTTCTATTTTATGTAATAGCTTAAAGAGCATTGGTATTCTTTAAAGTTCTTCTTTAAAGGTCTAATAAAATGCAGCAGTGAATCTATATGGCCCTTTACTTTTTTGGGAGACTTTTAATTACTGCATCAGCCTCATTACTTGTTTCTGATTTGTTTAAGAACAACTTCCTATCTTTTGGGTTCAATTTTGGTAGAGCATATGTATCTAGAAATTTATCTATTTCTTTTAGATTTTCCTATTTATTGTAATATGAAATTTAAAAATAATGCCTAGTGGTCCTTTGCATCTCAGTGGTATTTGTTTGATGTCTACTATTCATCTCCAAGCCTATCAGTTTGCTTACTCTCTTTTGGTTAGTTTGGATAAGGGTTTATGAATATTGTTAGTCTTTCATAAAGCTCCAACCCTTTGTTCTATTGATGTTTTTCAGTGTCATTTTTATAATCTATTTTATTACTTTCATCTTTGATATTTTTTATTTCTTTCCTTCTACTGGTTTTGAGTTTGGCTTGTTCTTGTTTTTCTAAGGCCTTGGGATGTATGATTAAGTCATTTATTTTAAATCCCTGATTTATTTTTTATTTTTAAGCAGTATCTCACTTTAGCTCAGGATGATCTAGAACTCTGTAGTCTGGAAGTCACAACAATCTTCCTACCCCAGCCTCCTGAGTGTTGGGATAAAAGGTGTGTGTCTCCTTTAAAAATGTTCATAAAAACTGATCCAGACGACCCATGGAGGAGGTTATCCAGTGGAGTGGGGAGGGGAGGGCAGTGGGGAATTGGGGATAACAACTCATTGTTTGCCCACTAAATATTGTAACTCATTATGGACAATAAAAAATATGTTCATAAAACAGCTATAAACTGCCCTTGTAAAGTTGCCTTTATGGTATTGTACAGATTCTCTTTTCTACTTCTATTTGATTCAAGAAAACTTTTATTTCCCTGTCCCTGACTTTTTCCACAATCCAGAGATTTATTTATAAGTCCATTGGTCAATTTGTATGTTTCTGTTTGTATAGTTTCTTTTGATTTTGAATTGAATTTGACTTTTCTTCCATTATGAGCTGATAAGATACCAAAATTATTTCATATTTTTTCTAGTTATTAAAATTTGCTTTATGAAATAAATATGATGATTATGGAGAAATTCCAAGAGCTGCTGAAAAGACATATGTCCTATAGTTGCTGGGTGAAATATATCTGTAAATGTCTGTCAACTCCATTTGACTGATAGTGTAGTTGTTTGCATTTTTTTTGTTGATTTAAAAAGAACAGAATGATTTATTATTTGGTGAGAGCAGTGGGCCTTTCTGTCCTTTTCTGTCCCTTTGTTCTGTACAATTGGACAGATACTTGATACCTATAAATTTACATTTGGACATTTCTGTCCCTTTGTATATGTAGTGACCTTGCTTTTCCCATTTGTTTAGTTTTGGCTTGAAGTATGTTTTGTTAGATACGAATATAGCTACTCCTGCTCATGGATTTTGCTTGCTTGGAATATCGGTTTTTGCTTCCAGTATGTGTATATAGTTTTTGCTGTTATGGTTGCATTGTATTTCCTATACCTCTTAGAGTATTGGATTTTCAAGACAACCCAATCAACCAGCCTGTGTCTTTTTAATTGGACAATCAAGATCATTTACATTTCAGATTAGAATTGAAAGTTCTACACTTATGGTTGCTTGATTCAGATGTCCCCTATAAATTGTGTTTCCCGAATGCTTGTTCCTCAGCTGGAGGCAGTTTGGGAGGTGAAGCCTTGCTGAAGGAGGTTTTGTTGGGAGTGGGCTTAGGGGTGTTATAGCCAGCTCCCCCTTGCCAGAGATTGGCTTACTCCCTTGATGCTGTTTTCCATCTGCTGTGTCAAGGAGTGATGTCCAACCTCTGCTCATGCCATGTTTCCCCTGCCATCATGCAACTTCCCCTTGAGACTGGACGCCAAAATACATACTTTCCTTCCTTCTAGTCAGGTGCTCTGTGACAGCAACACAAAGGTAACTACAATACTAATTCCTGCTATTTTGTTATTTTTCTGATGTCAAATTGTTTTTTTTCCATTGTCATTTTCTTTCCTGTGTTCTTATATTTTCTTCTTAAAAAAGCTTTCTCATTTTTGTGTAGCATTCTTTCAAGTATCTTCTGCAGCGCTGACTTAAACTAAAGGTCATGAATTCCTTTTTTTGTTCTTACCTTGGAAGATCTTTATTTCTCCTTTGATTCTGAAGGATAATTTTGTTGAATGTAATAATCAAGTCTGGAAATTCTTTTCTTGTTCTCTTTTCATTGTTCCTTTGTTTCTTTGATTCAAAACAAGTTACATACTTTCCAACATATATTGGTACAGAGTAATCATTTCTAACTGCTATGAGGCATAACAAGGAGAGACTGGACCAATGATGTACTAGGGTTGAGTTTGAAGCTTCACACATGCTAGGAAAGTACTCTACCATTGAGCTATATCCCTGGGCCACTGCAATTATTTTCTTTCAGAGCTCAGAATATTTTATTTTAATATTTTACTTATTTATGAGAAGGAGAGAGAGAGAGAGAGAGTATGGATATGCCAGGGCCTCCTGCCACTGCAAACATACTCCAGATACATGTGCCACATACTCCAGATACATGTGCCACCTAATATATCTAGCTTTACTTGGGCACTGGAGAATTGAACCTGGACCATCAGGCTCTGCAAGCAAGCACTTTTAACTGCTGAGCCATCTCTCCAGCCCCCAGAATATTTTAAATTCATGCTCTCCTTGTCTTCAGAGCTTGTGGTGATAAATCCACTGCCATTCTTGTGAGTTTTCCTTTGTAAGCATGCTAAACTTTCTATTTGTAGCATTCAGTACTCTTTCTTGGTTCTGAACTCTCTTGCCATTTTAAGTATAATATGGTGGCATGAAGCAGTTCTTCTCTCATAATATTTGTTTGGGGTTCTAAATGCCTCATATACCCAAACATCTGTATTTTTCTCAAGATTCAGGAAAAGTTTTACTGTTATTTAACTGAATACATTTTCTATGCCTTTAGTCTGTACCTTAATTGCTTTCTTTGACACCAAGTTTGATCTTTTAGTTCCACAAGTCTTATATATGTTCTGGCTTGTCAACCTTATCTTCACACCATGAAATTCTCTTCTAGAAAAAATTCTGCTTTTGGGTGAAACTTTAAACTGAAGTTTTTACATTTTTATCATTTTTAACAGTTTTACACATGTTTATATTTTGATCACATTGTTCTCTCATCACCTTTTATCTCCCTTCCACTCCCACTGAATCCTTGCTTCCCCCCCCCCACTTCCCCTTCCATCCCTTCCACTTCGTGTCTTTTTGTCTTTAGTGACTGACTTAATTAGGGCTCTGTTGCAGTCAGCTTTCTAATTGCTGCACAGAAAGAACCCAAACAAAAGCGGCTTGTGGAGGAATGGGTTTATTAGGCTTACGGACTCAAGGGGAGACTCCATCCTGGCAGGGAAAACGATGGCGTGAGCAGAGGGGTGGACATCACCTCCACCACAGCACTGCAAACAGCAGCAGGAAGGTGTGCCAAACACTGGCAAGGGAAGCTGGCTTAGAACCCCCATAAGCCCGCCCCCAACAACACAATTCCAGCAAGGTTCTAATTCCTAAACTGCCATCAGCTGGGGATCGATCATTCAGAACACATTCATTTGTTTGTGGGGGACACCTGGATCAAACCATGACAGGCTGTCTGCCTGAACATGGGTGGGGGTTTATTTACTTGAATACGAACAATTTACCAGTGGCTATACCACTGAAGAAAAGGCCTATCTCCTTCCTCTACTGCCCGCTAGTTGGGAATAGATCTCTAGGGAGGGGGTAGGGACCCATCAGCCCCTCCCCCATCTGTGATGGAGTGTTGATGGGCCCAACCGGATATAGAAAACCACAGCCACTGCTCCTATGAATTCATGAGTGTAACTGCCAAGCCCTGCCTGGCAGACAGTGTCTCACAGTACTCCTTCCTCTTCATCATCTGGCTCTTACGCTCTTTCTACCTCCCCTTTTTTTGTAATGTTCCTGAGCCTTAGAGGAGTCCACTGAATTTTTTATATGACCTAATAAGCTTTTCATTTTCAAGACTTCTGTTGAGTTCCTTTCCAAGATGTCTGTCTCCTTATTGATCACCTCATTCAAATGCTGCATTGTCATCTTTTATTTGTTCAGTTGTTTTTATTTTCTTAGGTTTCATTGATCTTTTTTTAAAAAAATCATTCTTCTGAAATTTTAATTTGGCATCTCACCTGTTTCAGTGTCTTTGGAGCTTATTGCTAGAGAATTATAAATGTTTCATTTAGAACTTTGGACTAGACAAGCCTTACAGTGCTGTAGGTAGAGCTTAATGGGCCAACCAAGTGTGGGTTTGAAAGACCAGAAGGCAGAGAGTAGTGTGGACAATGGAAGCTTGACTCACAGGATTTCAGAGCAGCACAAGGACTGTGTAAGAAACTCGATAGAGGTAGTTCATGTGATATTTTGGCAAAGAAACTGAATGCACTCTGCCCATATCCTGAGAACTTGAAGTTAAATTTAAAAGTAATGAACTAATATGTGTGACAGAGGAATTTCCAAAGCAGAAAAGAAAGCACTGGGTCTGTGGAATGGGTTTTCTTTACTGCCCGGATTCAGATCTACAATGAAAGAGAAGAAAATTCAGAGCAGAAAGATAGGCAAAATATGGAGTTTGACAAGGAAAGAAATGTTAGTGAATTTAAAGTCCCCAGCACAGAAACTTCAGCTTTCTGCCCTTTCCCCTCTTAATGTTTCCCTTCCTTCTTCCAAATAGTCATGAAGGGGAGGGGACGTGAGCCTTTCTACATGATGCTATACTCCTGGCTTATGGGGCTGAAAAGACAGACCATATGAGATCCTTGAGAGTTGCTTCTACTATTGCATGAATGGCACTCTGGCCCTTCTCTGGCCTCCTCTTGGCTCCATGGTTCTTGAGATCCTCTAAAAAGAAGGCCAATGAGACAGATCACGAGTACTATAGAAGATAAGAGTTTACTGAAGTACACTCTCAAAAGTTGACAATGGGCATTGGCCAGAGAGACCACTGTCTCAAGCTACATTTCATTCAAGTCTTATATTGTTTTCTAAAATCTCTAGAGAAATTCAGGGAATTTGTCCTGTCTGGATGATTGACAGGCCCATTTGGATTGACTCTTAGAGGAGGAGGCAATGGCATGTCTGGTTCTTTATAGCAGGAAGTCTATTGCTAGACTTCCATTGTACAAGATTTAACATTCCTGGGACCAGGTTTAGTTATCTACCAATGACCTCCTGGGCATTTCAGGATGTATAATCTCCTCCCCTGGATATGACTCAAACACCACTAATTTGGCCAATACCCAGAGTCCTACAGATCCAGTCCTTGGTTTTACAAGCTGTTGGTTATGAGGAAGGGGCCCAGCCACAATGTCCTGTAATCCTGCTGATATGTGAGTAGCTACCCAACAGGGTCTATGTCCAAGGATGGACTCACAGGCCTCATGTCCACTTTGCATCTGCTGGATACTTCAGGACATGAGGACACCTCTTTCCTACTCAGTAGTTCCCTGTTCTCCACATTGAACTAATTGCTGCTCCACTGCATTGTTTAACAAAACAATCCTGGAGAGAGCCACCCCAGTGGGTTTTTTTTTAGTGTTTCTTCCTCATTAAATTAGCTCTTCTTCCCCAGTTGGTGAATCTGTTTTGCTTAGCAGAAGTTCATAAATCTGGGCCTTGGTGGCTCATACCTATAATTCCAGAACTTAGGATGTTGATAGGAGGATCCCTGTGAGTTCTAGGCCAGCCTGGGCTATATTGAGACCCTGCCTCAAAGATACAAAACCCCAAAACAGAAGTCCATGCATACTCTCCTCCCCCACTCATGCCAACAATACATTTCAACACCATTCATTTGGTGAATACATTGATGAAATGGGGTTTTATGATGGCGAACAATCAGCTTGACTGTTCACTTCTAGTCTTCTTTGTGTGTGTATATGTAGTATGTGTGGTTTGGTATATGCAGATGTGTGTGTGTGTGTGTGTGTGTGTGTGTGTGTGCTGATGTGGTATCCCATGTGTCTGCCTGAGGCACCAGCAGTAAACGAAGTGTTACCCTCCCTCACTTTCCTGCTTTTTTATCCTTGTGACAAAATCTCTCACTGATTTTGGAGCTTGGCAATGGTTAGTCTCAGTGATTCCCTGGTTTCTGCTTCCCACAGGACTGGGGTTGCAGACATATGTACCACACCCGGCTATTCACGTGGGTTCTGGAGATTCAAACTCAGGTGATCTCAGGCCCCCTCAGGCCCTAATGTGCTTGCACAGGAAACATACTTAATCACTAACCAACTCTTTTTTGTCTTCTTAAACATTTAAGTTTTCTTTTTTTGTATCTGTGTGTGGGGGTATGTGTGTGTGCATGTTCATATGCATGTGAGTGCATGTGTGTGTGTGTGTGTGTGTGTGTGTGTGTGTAGGTGTGTGAAGTTGATGGTGGTCTTCCTCAGTCAGTCTCTACCTTATTCTTTGAGGCAGGGTGTCTCATGGAACCTGGAGCTCACTGATTTGGCTAGACAAGCTAGCCAGTGAGCCTGAGGGATTCTCCTGCCTCCACAGTGCTGGGACTATAGGTATATATCACCATGCCTGGCTTTTATGTGAATGCTGGGGATTGAACCAGACATGTACTGAGCCATTTCCCCAGCCTGTAAGTAACATTTCCTTAGTTCTAATTGAAGAACTTTTCATCCCTTGGGCTGGGGGAGATCTATGAAGATGGGCAAAGCAGATGAGGGTGACAGAATGTTAGAGTCAGAGCTACTCTCGCTGGGTGCTGGGTTTCCTGGGAGTTGGAGTTCTAGGCCCAGGCCATTGAGTCCCTGGCAAGATGCAGGGACATGACTCTTCTTGCTATCTGAGCTGTCGTTATGTGGGGAGCTGTTATTTGAGCCTTAAACTGCGTCAACATTTGTTTTGAAGGTCTCTGTTCTTCAGCCTACTAACCAATGCTAGTTTCTATCTCTCTCCTAAACTTTCTCCGCCTGCAGACTTCCTCCTAGAGATCACATGACCCTTGCTGTGGCCAGGCTACCTAGCAACCTGGTTATGCTAATTCCTAGTAACCGCCTCATGAAATAGTTACTTAAGTGCTGCTTGCCTGGGAAATAAATGAATTTGATTGGAATATCAACTTGCTCCAGTCTCTCACGTCTCTTGTCCCACCCATTCTCACCCTTCTCTATGGCCCTCGCTATGACAGACCCGCGGGCAGGTAAGGGCATCTTTACAATGTGATGGCCACAGCTGGCCCCTCCCATCTCCTGCTCTCTTGTCTAAGCTGGCCAAGTTTTCAACTTTGGCTAAGTTTTCAACTTCAGCCAAGTCCAGATACGTAAGTCACCCATGTGGCGATAAGTGTTCTTTCTAAGTGTTAGGGGAAACAGAATGTGCATGAAGCAATCACAAAATTGCAGGCACCTAGTAGGCACAGAAACATTATTCTGTTGAATGAGGAGACATTTTGAGTTGGTTAATGATAAAATAATGTTTTTCTTCCTAGTGTTGGGGATGGAACCTATGGCCTTTTACACTCTAGGCAAGCATCCCACCACTGAGCCACACCCCAGTCCATTATTAATTCCCTGACTGCTTCCACTTGCCAGGCCCCCTGCCGAGCCCTCCAGTCCTGTGGGTTTGAGAGTAACATTTATAACTTTTATTTCCCCATTTCTGTCTTATTTGTTGCTTTCTCAACCTCATCTGTTTCCTATAGGAATTAACACTGAAACTCTTAAAACAACGTTCTGGAATATTTCAGAATTCAGAGAGGCAGCTTCTGGGAGATGTCTCCTCACCCACAGCGAGGAGTGGCGAGATCCCCAATGTAGGGTGGGGTATGGAAGCTGTGGGGAGCCAAGGAGAACAGGGTGGCAGGGGGAGATGTACCCCAGGGGACAAGTGACAATGTTTCAAGACATTTAGTGTTGTCAGAGACAACTGGGGGGTAGGAGTGTTTGCCATTGACCTTGGTGGGTACCAAGACCAAGACCAAGGACACCTTAAAGTCCACAGGATGCACCTCACAGAACTGTGACCCATGAAGTAAGAGCAATAAGGGTGACATTCCCAGTGACACACCCTGTGGTTGGTCTTCATGACTAAGTATGGAGAAGAAGAAGGGCATGGAGGAAGACAAGGAGGAGGAAGAGGAAGAGAAGACACTAGGAGGAGGGAGAAGAAAAGAAGAAGAGGAAGATGAGGAGGAGTAGTGGGAGGAGGGAAGCAGAGGATCTTTGATACAGGAATGCGCTTTTCCTATGGCAGCACTGCACTGGATCAGAGTTGGGCAGGCAGATTTTATGACTTGGTCTCTCATGGAACTTCTTGATCTCTCTAGATGACTCTGAGGCTCCTAGGAGAGAAGGTTGGGATCCCTGGTCACCCATGTGGGTGCATTTCAGCTCTGTAGTATTGGGCAATGACTCCCTTTCTGTGCCTAGGCTTTTGTGGGGATGTTGATAATGGCAGTCATCTCCTCATTGGCCACAAACATCAAATGAAGACAGCCAAAGGGCTCAGAGCATGTTGGCATAGAGTCAGTGCCCTGCTCAATATGTTCCTCACTAGGGATAAACTCTTTTCAGGTGTTCACCATGCTTCTCTTAATACACAGGATGTTTAGTTAGGTAGGCAAGACCGGTAGAGCTGGCCTTATTTTTAGGGTGAGGAAGTTGGAGACACGATCCCTGTGTCAGGCTGGTGATTAAGCAATGGCAGAGGGGGCTGTTCTGGTCCACAGGGTGTCCCTTAGCCAGTGACATCCCTGGGAGACTCTGTGGATCTGTAGCTCGTCTGAAGCTCATCACCACTGCTCAGCCATGTGGCTCAGGATTGTCCCCATCAAGACTGTTCCTGCTGTTAGGTGATCAAGGGCATGTTGACCCTTCCTGATATGACCTGGGTGTTCAGGAAGAGACATGGAGTTTTTCAGACCAAAGGTTTACACACATACAGCCTGCATGGGGCATATTTTGTCTCTTATGTTTAAAAATATTTTATTTCTTTATTTGCAAGGGGGAGAGAGAGAGAGAGAGAGGAGAGAGAGAGAGAGAGAGAGAGAGAGAGAGAGAGAGAGAGAGAGAGAGAGAGAGAGAGAGAGAGAGAGAATGAATATGGGCTGCCAGGCTCTCTAGCCACCACAAACTCCTAAAGCATGTACACTCTGTGCACTGGGGAATTAAACCTGGGTCATTAGGCTTTGCAGGCAAATGACTTAACCACTGAGGCTCTCTCATGATTTTAAAGTTAGAATTTGCAGCCAGCATTTAAGCCAAAAGATGGTCCACAAACAATGTCCTTGAAAATGAGAAGACCCAGCAATACTGGAACCCTTGTTCCTTCTGGAAAGAGCTTGTCATCCAGGGCAGCCACTGTCTTCCCTGTAGATAGCACACCTGCCAGGTTGCCCCAATTCCAGGCTCTTGGCACCCTCAGTCCCAAAGGTAGGATGACTACCTTCTGTCCACTCATGGTTGGTGGTGCACACCTGCTCTGCAGCCACCAGCCCTGGCCCAAGCCCGGCAGAGCCGTTGTGTGAGCCCTCCACAGGTACCATGGCCTTCACATAGGATGAGCTTCTCTTTCCTGGGAGGAAGTTGAGGCTGGGCTTATTGTACCCATTTTCCAGATGAGGAAATAGAGGCTCACAGCTAAGGTTTACACTGCAGCTTTGGTACTGAAGGAAGTAGTGGTATTATAGACACCCAAGCTTTGCATTGGCTGGCGGCAGCCTATCAGAACTAGTGATTTCCCTCCTTTGTTTTCCCCAAGGAGCCTAAGTGAGGTCCAAGAAGGACAAAAAGCAAGACCACTCATTTCAAAGCTTTATGACTTGTAACATTTCTAAAACAACCGTGAGTTCCAGACACATGGTGCCCATTTTATTGGCAATTTCATTTACTTTAGGAAAGAACATGAAATTCATGAAAGTTGTGTCCCAGTTATCATGTTTAAAGACAATGGAGTCAGTCTGGGTGTGTTGGCTCATGCCCAGCCTGGACTATATAGGGAGACCCTGATGCAAAAGAACCAAAGAACAATGATGTGATGGTTTGATTCAGGTGTCCCCCATAAACATAATGTGTTCTGAATGCTTGATTCCCATTGGCTTTGCAACCTTGTTGGGGGTGTATTTTGGGGCGGCAGGCTTATGGGAGTTGTAGTCAGCTTCCCCTTGATGGTTTTTAGCACACCTTCCTGCCGCTGTCTGTAGTGCTCTGGCAGAGGTGATGTCTACCCTCTGCTCATGCCATCATTTTCCCTGCCATCATGGAGCTTCCCCTCAAGTATGTAAGCCAAAATAAACCCTTTTCTCCATGAGAAGATTTTGGTCGGGCTCTTTGTCATGGCAATAAGAAAGCTGACTACAACAAATAATAAAAATAACAACAACAAAATGGTATAATATGACTCTGAAAGTTAATCCGCATCATCAACCAGACTGTTCTTGAAGTCACCTAGGAGATCCTTCTAGGTCTGTGAGGGTCTTTCCTGAGTTTGAGGAGGGAAGACCCACCTTGAATATGGGCAGAACCATATTGAAGCATAATAAGCACTATTATTATTTTTTTTTTTTGAGGTAGGGTCTCACTCTAGGCCAGGCTGACCTGGAATTCTGTAGTCTCAGGCTGGCCTTGAACTCACAGAGATCCTCCTCCTCGTGCTGGGATTAAAGGTGTGCATCACTGTCATGGTTTGATCCAGGTGTCCCCCACAGACAAATGAATGTGTTCTGAAAGATCGATCCTCAGCTGATGGCAGTTTGGGTTTTACAACCTCAATGAAGCTGTGTTGTTGGGGGCGGGCTTAAGGGGGTTATAGGCCAGCTTCCCCTTGCCAGTGTTTGGCACACCTTCCTGCCGCTGTTTCCAGTGCTGTGGCAGAGGTGATGTCCAGCCCTCTGCTCATGCCATCGTTTGCCCTGCCAGAATGGAGTCTCCCCTCGAGTCCGTAAGCAAAATAAACCCATTCCTCCATAAGCCGCTTTTGCTTGGGTTCTTTCTGCGCAGCAACTAGAAAGCTGACCGAAACAGTTTTGGTTCCAGGATGCGGGGTCATCTGTTGCTGCTAGAACCCTGAATCTGTGGCTTTGGCATTTTGGAATTGATTCTGCAGGAGGAATATGGACGGATTGGAAACCTCATCCTAAGAGGTGCCTTGCAGTGCTGTAAGTACAGCGTGATGGAGCATTCTGGTCAGAGTTTAAAGACCTGAATGTAATGAGAACTATGGACTGTGAGGTTTGGCTTAAGAGGGTGAGAAAAAACTTTGTCAGGACTGTGCCAGAAGCAGTTTGTGTGAGAGGCTTACTGCGTTCTGCCTGCCTGTGTCCTGGAAACCTATGCAGGGTTGTTTTACGTAAAGATGGACTGGTGTGAGCAAATGGAGATGGCACAGAAAGAAAGATCTTGGGGTCAAAACTGCTGCTCGTTCACCTGCAATTGTTTGAGAGATTAATTACAACCATTGAGATTGGGCAGCTGGTCTGCAATTGGAACAATAGGAAGAATGCAGACTCTTTGAAGTAAAGGGCCTGAATGTTCTGTTTCCCCTGGATTAACAAATTAGTAGCCCACCTGGTTCTGTGGAATAGAACAAATGCAAGAAGAGAGAGTCATTGGATTTGGAACAGTTTTGTTTTTGAAAAATGGCTATCGGTGTGTGAAGCAGGTGTGCTAGCTAGGTTGCCTGCATGGAACCCGATGGAGCCATGAGGATGAACTGTGGGTTGCAGTGGAGACCCAAAGAATTCCAGGACTATGGATGGGTGCCAAGGCGAGCTGCCAGCACCAGATGAAGTTTTCCCAGACTGTGAGTAGCCGACCTGGAGGGGCGGATTTGAATCTCCAAGAGACTTTTTATTGGTTAGAATCATTGAATTTGGAGTTAGAGATTGATGGTGTCCTGCTTGTTTTAAATCTTGTATTGGTTCAATCTGTTTTTGCTGTGCCTCATGTTTTGCAGTGTGAATGTTCTGTGCCATTATGGTTTTATTTTTGGTATTATGGCTCAGTTGAAAGCTGTGGGGACTTAAGAGTTGAGATGAACACATTGTATCTATATCATGTATGATTATTAGTTTGTGGGGGCCAGGGGCGGACTGTCATGGTTTGATCCAGGTGTTCCCCACAAATGAATGTGTTCTGATAGATTGATCCTCAGCTGATGGCAGTTTGGGTTTTACAACCGCGATGAAGCTGTGTTGTTGGGGGCGGGCTTATGAGGATTATAAACCAGCTTCCTCTTGCCAATATTTGGCACACCTTTCTGCCACTGTTTCCAGTGCTGTGGCAGAGGTGATGTCCACCCCTCTGCTCATGCCATTGTTTTCCCTGCCAGGATGGAGTCTCCCCTCAAATCCATAAGCCAAATAAACCCATTCCTCCACAAGTCGCTTTTGCTTGGGTTCTTTCTGCGCAGCAGCTAGAAAGCTGACCGCAACAATCACTTTTAAGGATAATAAGAGGGGGAGAAAGTGAGCTGAGCTCCAGCATGACCCTTTCTTTGCTTATTGGTCTGCCCAGCCCCTTGCACCCACCAACCACTAAGAACTCTTGTGCCTTCCCAGCAGCGATGGCTGGCCTTGACCCCCTCGAACTGTGAGGCCAGATCAGTCCTTCTTCCTGTAAATTGCTTTTTGTCAGGTATTTGGAGAAAAGCAACTCACACTAACAATAAATGAAGGGAGAACATGACCTCAGGAGCCCTTCTCAGGCAATGTATGAGTGAGTTTGTGTACACATGCAAATATAAGTAGACAGTTCTATGTAGTTTCTTCATTTCACCATAGCAGATCCCGAGGCAGGTTTGGGGCACTTTTGGGGTGATAGATCTTTAAGGCTATTCACAGGCTTCTAGCTCTTTCTATGGTGAGTGGTCATCAGAATGCTAGGAGTTCACGTGTAGGTCACCTAGACACTAGCTTTCTGGTCTGTATTCTGCTCTGGCTTGGATGAGAAGATAGAAGCTCGCTAGAAGTGAGAGCTCCTTCCCAAGTCCCTGGCTCAAGGCGATGGCTCTCCATGGGAGCAGATAGAGGAGAAGCTGAATGCACAGGGCCTGGCTAACTCAGGAAGAAATAATTCTATGGGCTAGAGAGATGGCTTCATTATTAAAGTGCATGCCTGTACTCCACCTGAATTCCATCCCCAGAACCCACGGAAGAATGCTGGGCATGGTGTCCTGTGCCTGGAATCCCAGCACTGGGGAGGCAGAGACTGGAGGAGGACCCTCGGGGCACCCTGGCCAGTCTATCCTAATTGGTGAGCTCTAGGCCAACAAAGAGACCCTGTCTCAAAGGAGGTGAGTGGCGTTCATGAGGTTGGCCTCTGGCTTCTGCACACGAGCACCTGCACTCGCATGAGCATGCACACACCTGTGCACAGCCATGCACAGCCACACATAGAAAAGAAGGCAACAATTCCAGGAAGACACATGGAGAGCTGGTGAGAAATCACAGTGGAAATTAGGGGTGAGGAGATGAAGACCGAGTTCCAATTGTGCTACCAATGTATCATGCAACACTGGGTGAATCCTTCCTCTTTGGGCCTGGATTTCCTTCTCTATAAAGTAAACAGAACAGAATCGATGATCACCAAATCCTTCTCTAGTTCCGACACACCACGATTCAATTTAATTTAATTCATAAGATCCAAACACAGGTGGGGAGGCCCTGTGAGGTCACCCAATAGAAGCTCCTTTCTGTCTCCTGCTCTATTCAATTAAATGCAGATGAAAGCGACTTGGCTTCTCTGTCTACAACCTCCCCTCACCAGTCAGAAGGCTGCTATGGAGTGGGGGGAAGAATCTGGAATGTAGTTCTGAGGGGGTTGGAAGTAGCCTTGCCCTTCCACCAACTGGTCCTATGCTGGGCTGGGGGCTGCCAGAAGAAGTAAGGAGCTGTCTTTTTCTACTGGATTTATTTCCACCTGAGTCCTTTTGCAGTAAAGCCAAATTATGACAACCTCTGTTGAAACTTTTCCTTTGGCATTATCAGGACATGAGAGGGTGAGTGAAACTCCAAGGCGCTTAGAACATATGGAAATGACAGACGGGCTGGGGCGATGGCTCAGTGGGTAAGATACTTGCCTTTCAAGCATAACCACCTGAGTTCAATCTCCAGTACCCAGGTACATGCAGAGCATAGTGGCATACACCTGTAATCCCAGATCTGGGGAGGTGGTTGCAGATGGATCCCTGGGGCTTGCTGGCAAGTTTCAAACCAGTGAACGACTCTGTCTCAAAAAAGGTGGGTACACATGAAGAACAACACTCAAATTTGTCTTCTGGTCTTCACACAGATGTGCACACACATATATACACACCCACATACCTACAAAAAAGTATATTAAACATCAATGAAGCCTGGTTGCCCATCTTGAGCTTAGCTCTTTTCTGGTATTTCCTGTGAAATATTAACCTAGCCCCGAGTTCACTCCACAAAGGGGTCTCTCTTCCTGAGAGCCAAAGGCTCCACACTGTAGCATGACCTTCTTGTTGAGCCAGAATGCCTTTTTCTGATGGCCACCCACTGTTTCTGTCCCTGTGTGCCCAGTCACCCAAAGACACCCATTTCCTTCTCAGTGCACCCGGCCTGCCATGTGGCTTCTGTCTTGGCTAAGCCTTCTCATTCCTCAGCCTTATATTGCCCTCATGATGGAATTTCCATATCTTCTCACCCAGTCTTCCTAGGCCTCACCCTAATTTACTAAATAAACAAATATTTCTTAAGCACCTCCTGTCTGCAGGACCTTGTGGTGGGTGCTCATGATGGAATGATGGGGGACCTGGCTTTGCCTCTGGGAAAGACACTCACTGAGCAGTAGTTCTGAAGCCTGATGGGGTGGGCTCCACCATTCGCCACTGGGTGACAGTGGCTTTGACCTTCCGGTTATTGGGGTCATCATCAGGGTTAATAGTAAATAAAAGAATATCCTTAGAAGAAGCAACTCAGGGTAGTACATTGTTAATGCTAGGAAACACTAACAACCATCACTCCAACAACTAAGGTGGGAAGAAAGTGCTCAGGCGCAGGGATTGTGGGACTTTGGGATTATGGGAATTGAGGAAGTAACATTGCAAGGTGAGCTGGAACTAACTGGCCAGGCGAAAGTCCAGCTGAGGCAGAGGAAAGGGCAAACGGGCAGGGAAGGTACTTGGCATGTGGGCAGAGCTGAAAGAAAGCCATTGAGGGTGGAGCTTAGTCGATTAGGAGCAGGGCGGAGAACAGGGCTTAGGGTTAGGGTTAGCCAGAGTGCTGGAGGACTTCAAAGGCCGTTTGAAGAAGACTTGGGAATTCTGCAAGCGATATCCAGCCACTGAAAAGCTTTAGTGGAGAAGCATGAAAAGGGTTGTCACTTTAAATGCATGAGTGCCTGTGTGTGTGTGTGTGTGTATGTGTGTGTTCATGTGCATATGTGTATGTATGTGTGGAGGCCAGAGGAAAGGGCTGGGGAGATGGCTCAATTAAAGGCACTACTTGCAAAGCCTGCTGGGCCAGGTTCAATTCTCCAACCATCCACAGAACACTAGCTGGGCAATTGTTTGCAGGAACGAGAGACCCTGGATGGCGTAACTACACACACACACACACACACACACACACACACACACACACACACACACACACACTGCTTGGAGGCCAGAGAAAAGCCTCAGGTGTCATCTGGCTGGACATCGGGTCCTGTGCAGCCTCCTGTCTCTGTCTCCAGGGCTGTGGTCACAGGCATTATGCTTAACATTTTTATGTGGGTTCTGGAGACTGAACTCAAGGTCTTGTGCTTCTGAGGCAAATACTTTACTGACTGAGCTACCTCCCCAGCCCCAAGGTTGGTCTTTTTTTTTTTTT
>PVHP010024586.1:0-26305 GCA_004024765.1 Zapus hudsonius | reverse complement strand
GAATTGGGGATAACAACTCATTGTTTGCCCACTAAATATTGTAACTCAGTATGGACAATAAAAAAAAGCCAAAAAAAAAGATAACATTAAGTAACATCATTCAGTTATTTGAAAAAAAAAAAACAGGGCTGGGGAGATGACTCAATGGATAAAGCACTTGCCATATATATATAATATATAATATATATTCAATATATAACTGAATATAATATATATATAACTGAATATAACATATATTCAGTTACTTTCTTATTGCTGGGACAAAATACCCAACCAGAAGCAGCTTGTGGAAGGAAAGAGTTCATCCTTTCAAACAGATCCAAAGGAAGCTTCTGTCATGACAGAGACAGCATGGCAGGAGCAGAACCCAGTGCTGCATCTCTGCACCAGCAGGAAGGAAGTAGAGAAGCTCAAAAGTAACAGGCGGGGCTGAACTATAACCCTCTAAGACCTGCTCCCTGAGCCACACCTTCTTCAGCAAGTTCCACCTTCCCAAAGCATTCAAACACAGGAGGCTATGAGCGACATTGCACACCCAAACCACCACATTTTGCTCATGGTCCCCATAGACTCTTTCCCACCTCATGATTCAAAATGCATTCGGTCCGACTTAAAAGTTCCCCAAAGTTTTTACCAGACCCAACACTGTTCAACAGTCCAAAGTGTCATCTAAGGTGCAAAGCAATCTCTTAATAATGAACCCTGTAAAATCAAAACACAAGTTACATATTTCCAGCATGTATTGGTACAGAATAAACATTTTCACTCCAAAAGGGAGAAATGGGGGTACCACAAGGAAAGACTGGACTAAGATCAGAAACCAGCTGGGCAAACATCAAATCCTGCAGCTGTGTGTCTGGCACCTGGAATTTGCGATGAGATCATCTGGGCTCCAAAAGACCTGGGCAGCTCCATCTTCCTGTTGATCACTCAGACCTTCATTCTTTCCTGGCGGATATCCAAGGTCCTGGTGCCTCCCGCAATCTCGGGTTCCCCACCGCCACCCAGGACTCATCCTCATGGCTTCACCCAAATGGCTTCACAGAGGATACCTGCAGAGACCTCAACCCTGCCTCATGTCACTCAGCCTCAGTGACTCTTTGGATCCGTGGTGTTATCCATGGCCCTCCTTTTCCTGCATTCCCCAGGCCTCCAAAGGCACCATATAGGCAATGCCACCAAATCTTTTTTGCCAGGTGAAGGTGAAACCTGACCTGGAGGAACAGGGAATTCCTTCAGCTTCAGCACTCTTTTCTCGTGAATGTCCCCCTCCTTTCCCAAGCATTCTCATTAGCTTGAGCCTTCAATGGGTTGGGTCTCCCACTCAGGGCTCTTTCCCATTGTCTCAGTGCAAAGCAGCTGGCCCATCCTCAAAGGGGGTGTGTCTCTTTAACAGTTGCAGCTAAAGCAGCTGCAGTCTCTGGGCCTGGGAGCTGAAATTTGTTCATATTTCTTTCTGTGCCAACTTTATATTTTTCTTATCTTTCTACTCGGTTTTTCACTCTCTTTCATTGTCGATCTGAACAAAAGCAGGGAAGAGAAGCCAAGCCATACACCCTATGCTTTTCTGTCTTGAATTTCATCTGTCCAGCACACTGGTCCATTACTTTAAAATTCAACTTTGCTCAAGTTTTTAGGACTCAGGCAAAATGCAGCTGCTTTCCTTGCCAGAATGTCACATGAATTGCCTCTCGCTTAGTCCCTGACAAACTGCCTGTAGCCCAGTTCATAACCTCCTGAGCCAAGCCTCCATTGCTCACATGTCTACCTGCATTTCGAGTCTCCAAACCCTCTCCAGAATGGCCCCTCAAGTTCTATCTCCAGCATTTGAGGCTTTTCTAGTCCAAAGTTCAAGTCCTTTCACATTCCTCTGCAAACCAGTTCCAAAAAGACTAAGAATCACATGGTCAGGTCTATCACAGCAACAACCCCACTTCTGGTACCAGTTTTCTATATTAGTTACTTTCTTGTTGCTGGGACAAAATGCCTTTTCAGAAGCAGCTGATGGAAGAAAAGGCTTTGTTTTTGGCTTACAGTTATGAGGGGAAGTTTCTGTCATGATGGGGAAAGCATGGCCTGAGGAGATAGGCAGTTGTCACATCTCCACATTAACGGCAAGGAATATAAAAGCGCAAAAGCACCAAGTAGGCCTGGACTATAACACCCCAAAGCCTGTCCCCAGTGACATACCTCCAGCAAGGTTCACCTTCCATAAACTGTCTAAACAGTGCCACCAACTGGGGATTGCGTATTCAAACACTTGATAACTCCTTGAAGAGCATTTTACATCCAAATCATCTCATTACACAAGCATAAGTACCTGAGTTCAAATCCCCAGGACCCCACATAAAGCTGGGTGAGTAGCACGAGCACCCATATAACCCCAGCACACTTACAATGAGATGAGAGGTGGAGACAGGAAAATCCCTTGGAGCTCGTGAGACAGCTAGCTCGGTAGATGCCGTGGTAATCAATGAGAGGCCCTCCTCAAACAAGCTTGTCGTATGATTTTCACATGTACACTGTGGTCCATACACACCTGCACTCACACACATGAACACATCCAAAAACATACCCTTGATTGGTCCCAGAAAGTCACTAGACCTGTTGGAGGAGAAGAGAACAAGATGAGCTGATGAGACCCTTGAAGATGGGATGGAATTAATTGACCCCATCCAGATGCAGTGATGTTATGCATTAAAGGTAGTATGGAAGGGTGCTTGGTCAGTTTGTCGGCTTTCTACTCAGCACTCCAGACTGTGCTATGTAGGACATCATCTGTTAAGTGGTGGGACCCTTGGAGGTGCTAGGAACTCACTGATAGTCCAGAGCCAGGGCTAGAACTGTCTCCTTGGAGACAAAACTTGGTGTCTTCGAAGATGCTGTTGGAGTGGATGGGAAGGTCATAATAGGGTTACCCTGGTGTTATAGTTAATTTTTTATTGCCAATTTGATTGGATTAAAGAATGCCTAGAACACTGGTGAGGTATAGGCTCAAGCAGTCTATGAGGACATTAGTGTTAGAGAATGCTAACTGCTGAGAGAGGAAACCCCACCCTGAGAGTGGGTAGCACCATCCCATGGCTGGGGTCCCAGACTAAATACAGAGGGAAAAGAGAGGAAGTGAACTGACACCAGCATGCACCTCTCTCCTTTTCCTGGACAGCAGATATGAGCAAGAGACACATTCCTGTTGTCACAGCCCGAGTTAGAGACCAGGATGCCTTTTCTGTCGTGACAGAGTGGACCCTCCAACAATGAGCCAAAATAAATCCTTCCTCCGTTAATTTGCTTCCTGCCACAGTAATGAGAGAAAAGCAGCTGGTATTCCCAAGACAAATTAACCCTTGGACTCTGGGAAAGTGGTTCTCTCTGAACTATAGCTGCCTCGGTTTTCAAGTCAAGTGGTAGAACAAAGCAATATGGGGCTGGAGAGATGGCTCAGTGGTTAAGGTACTTGCCTGCAAAGACTAATGATCTGGGTTCGATTCCTCAGCACCCATGTAAAGCCAAATGCACAAAGTGGCACATGCATCTGGAGTGTTTTTTACAGTAGCTAGAGGCCCTGGTGCGCCCATTCTCTCTGTGTGTCTCTCTTCACTCTATCTCCCTCTGCTTGCAAATAAATGAGTAAAAATATTTTTAAAAACCAAAACAATTTTATTGGTGGTTGTTTGGCACATGTGCACAAAATTTTAGGGGACACACAGGCAATTGTAAGAATGTTAACAATGATGGGTTTTTTACAGTCACCTTTCTGCTTTTAGCTTTCTAGTCCCATTGTAATAGGATTTTATTTCCCTTCACTTCCTTCCTTCCCTCCCTCCCTCCTTCCTTCCATCTTCCTTCCTTCCTTCCTTCCTCCCTCCCTCCCTCCCTCCCTCTCTCTCTCTCTCTCTCTCTCTCTCTCTCTCTCTCTCTCTCTTCCTTTCTTTCTTTCTCTCTTCTTTCTTTTTTGGTTTTTCAACATAGGGTCTTTAGCCCAAGCTGACCTGGAATTCACTATGTAGTCTCAGGGTGGCCTCAAACTCATGGCAATCCTCCTACTTCTTCCTCCTGAGTGCTGGGATTAAAGGCGTGCACCACCACACCTGGCTGATTGATTGATTGATTGATTGATTTGGAGACAGGGTCCCTCACTGAACACAGATTCACTGATTAAACTAGACAAGCTACCCATCAAGCCCCAGGAACCCTTCCATCTCTACTTCCCCACATTGGGACAATAGGTTGCCATGCCTGGCATTTTACATAAGTGCTAATATCCAAACTCAGGTCCTTATGCTTCCATGGTACCCACTGAGAGATCTTGACGGTACATTCTCTTAAAATCAATATGTTTGCTTCAGTTAAGAAGCATTCTAAGTAAATTACGGTACTAGCTGACACAAGCCATGAAGGTGGTCCTGACAAGGTTGTTTTTTGGAAAATAACAGTGGGTCATGCTGAGACTGGTGTGTGGGAGGGAGGGACTAGACCTTTGGGTCAGGACAAGTGTCCCAGGCACCTGGCCCAGTGCACCGAGCTTTGCACACCCCAGTGCATGGACATGTACAGTAATGTGGGCACACTTGAGCAGGTGTCCTGCCCAGAGACTATGTGCTCCGGGGTTGTCCTTCCGTGGCTCTGATACATGGCTATCGGCCCTGAAGATGCCATCTTGAGTCTAGCACCTTTGAAATTTAATATTTCATGACAGTCATCACATGCCATTAAGCTGGCTCTTCAAGTGCCTGTCCCTGAGGCTTCCCGGTCCCACTTCTGAAAGCCCCGGCTGTGCTGAGCTCCTTCTTGCAAGGCAGATGCCCACTTTTTACTGGGATAGACAGTGTACCCAGCTTGCCTGTATGGGGACCTTGGCTGCCTGGCTGGATGTGCTCCTGAGGCCACTTTCCTTACAAGGCTGCTACTGGATGCTTCATCTGAGGGTGGGGGTAGGGGTGGCCCTCACCCATCCTCTCAGAGACAGCCTCCTTCCTCTCCCCACCTCCACCATCCCGGCTGTGGTTCCAAACAGCTACTTCTCAGCGGGAGGCCACGGAGCTCCCACCCTGTCTAGACAGCCAGGCTGCCAGCCTCTGCTGGCCCGAGCTGCTGTCTGTGTGTGCCTGTGGGTACCCGTGTGCTGATGTTAATTACCCTGGAATGTCTGCTCCAGCGGCCGCTGCAGAAATGTAGGTCATCCCAGTGCATCAGCGGCCACAATCCCTGGGTCAGGCCAGCCTGTGGTGGTGGGGCGGCGGTGAGGGGGGACATCGGCTGGGGGTCACAGTCTGGGAGCTGGCTCACCTGGCTGAGGTGTGTGCGCACAGACAGGCGGGCTGCCTCTGCGGCTTTCTTTCCAGACATTTCACAGTGTTACATACATCTTTAGCCCAAGGCATGTGGCTTTTCTGTCACAAAGGCAAGAACAAGTATCTATTGTACATCTTAAATAAGATCTTTCATGTAGCAATCTTTTGCTGAGCCAAAGCCTTCTATTAAGCAATTTCCCCTGTATGGTCAAAGTCACTTCATCTCCCCAGCAGTCCTAAAACGAAGTTCTATCATTATAATAACCCAACATATAATCCCCACTTACATTCGTAGACGGGGAAACTGAGGCTTAGAAAAACCACCCAGCTATTAAGAACAGTAAGTAACCATTCAGGTCTCATCTGTCAACACCCATGTGGTATATCTCCATTAATTCTCCACAGCAACTCAACAATGATTGTTCTCATTTGATAGATGAGGAGACTTGGGCCAGGGGGCCAATCACGAAGCGAGTGTGAGTCAGACCTGGGCAGTCTGATGCTCTCAAACCCTAAGCCCATTGTGCTCATGCTAAAGGCCCCACACTGGGTTAGGGTCTGTCGCTGGCTTGGAGACACAATTTGGGTTTAGAAAACAGGCTTTTGTACTGACTGAAGAGAGACCATTTGGTGAGAAACCATCCTGAAAATCTCTAAGAGCCAAAGGTGCCCAATGCCACTGTCCCCAAGCCCAGGTTAGGGTCATCATTCATCAACACATACCTTCCTTGGCTCTCCTCTAACTAGATCAAAATAAACCAGGGCTGGGGGTGTAGCTCAGTTGGTAGAGGGCTTGCCCAGCATGCACCTGGTTGGATCCCAGTGCTGTAAAAACTGGGTATGGTGCATGCCAGGGAGGTGGAGATATGAGAGTTAGCATTATAAGGTCATTCTCAGCTACATAAGGAGTTCAAGACTATCCTGGGCTACATGAGACCCTGTCTCAAAAAAAAAAAAAAAAAAAAAGCCAGCCAGGCGTGGTGACACACGCCTTTAATCCCAGCACTCAGAGGCAGAGGTAGGAGGATCGCCATGAGTTCAAGGCCACCCTGAGTCTACATAGTGAATTCCAGATCAGCCTGGACTAGAGAGAAGCCCTACCCCGAAAAACCAAAACCAAACAAACAAAAAACCATCTAATCTCACAGACTTGTGCATGTGGGGGACAATGGCTTCTGTGTGGACATCGGAAGTAATGATTGTTCAAACATTGCTAAGCTGGGCTTGCAAGCATAGGTACTAAAACAATTTTCAAGAACATGATGCTTTGGTCCACTGTCTTCTGGGGGAGGGGTGTTGCTGGGTCAGGCTGAACCTCAAAACAGTTTTGTTATGAACGCCTAAGAACACAGAAAGCGGAAGAAATATGTCGATACCCAGATGTTTGGCATCTAGTTTCTGCATGAGCATGTGATGTGCTGGTTTTGGGGTACTTTGTCATTTTCTGTGCCAGGGTTCATTTTAAAGACACTATCATCAGAGGGTGTCTTTTTTCCTATAGGAAGATATTGTGGGGGGAGGTTCCCCTGATCTTTAAAAAATGTTTTATCTAACTATTTATTTGGAAGGAGAGAGATGTGGGGGGGGGAAGAGCAAGAGTGAGCCTCTGGCCCCTGAAAATGATTTCCAAACACATGCACTACTTTGTGCATCTGGTACATGGGTTCTGGGGAATCAAACCCAGGCCATCAGGCTTTGCAAGCAAGTGCCTTTAACCACGGAGAAATCTTTCCACCCCCCCTGACTTTTGAAGTGTATTTTTATATTGTTCTAGAAGGAATGAATCAAGAGATGTAGGTAGCTCAGAGCTGCTTCTGCCAGAAGTAAAGGCCAGCACAGGCTCTGAGTTCATCCTCTTCCTATCCTGTGCTCAGTACTCCTACCCGGCCACCCAAGCCTCAGCCATTAATATTCTCCCCATTTCCAATGGGGTGGGGGTGGGGTGGGGCGGGGCTCAGAGAGGGTCAATGTCATCCTCAGGGCCACCTGTCTTGGAGACAGCAGAGGGGGTGCCACTGTCACCCATAGGACTGTGCTTGTGACCAAGTGCTTCTTAAAGTGATTGGAGGAAGGTCGCAGCTCCCTGGGCTATGAATCAGACACAGAGAGGGTCAACAGTCCCCTAGCAGACCTGCAGCCTCCCGGCCTGCTGGTCAGTCCTTCCAATCTATTGCTGTGACAGACAAGATCCTTCCTGATCCAAAGGTCGTCCCCAAACCATATTGCCTCCCTCCTCCCAGGGAGCCTTCCAACCACTTCTGCCCCTAAGCAGGTCTCACGACTGGCAGAACAGATGTCTCACCTCTGCTGCTTGGCACTTTCTAAGAAGGCTGGGTCAAGTCTGGGACAGGAGTCGCTATTTTTCAGAAAAAAACTTGTCCATCCAATAAGCCATTAGGTTTCCAAGACTTAGACATATTTTCCCCAAAATTTTCTTATGGCAGTTGTAACTGTAATTTAACTTTCATAGTTCAGTGTAATTGTATACCCTGAAAAATAGTGAATGTAAATAAAATAAAGAGAATACCCCATCTCCGATGTTGGTAGAAATGTAAACTGGTATAGATTTTGAAAATCAGTGTGGAGGTTCCTGAGGCAGGTAAAAGTAGATTTACCATATGACCCAGCTACACCACTCCTGGGCATATACTCTAAGGATTCTACTTCATTACTACAAAGATACTCACTCATCCGTGTTTACTGTGGCTCTCTTCACAATAGCTAGGAAATGGAACCAGCCTAGATGCCCCTCAACTGATGAATGGATACTGAAGATGTGGTTCATTTATATGATGGAGTTTTATTCAGCTGAACGCTTATGTTTGTGCCCATATTTTAATGCTACTCTTACTTTTGGCTAGAGAAGCGTCTCTTCAAGTGGTAGGGTCCACTGGGGTGCCTCAAAACTCATCAAAGTGCTGAGAAGAAGTGACCTGATAGTGGAGTGTTCAGCACTAAGTGAGGCCTCTCGATCACACCCTCCAAGGCTCAGGGACCACTGCAGAAGAGGTGGTGGACAGAATGTAAGAGCCAGTGGAAGGGAGGAGTGCTTTGCAATACTGTCTTTCAGACACAAAGCGGCCTTGATATTCATGACCTCATTCACAGTGGCTGATGTTCCCTACACAAGACCATAATGAATGCATAAAAGGATGGAAAATGATGAGATCAAAATAGAAGAGACTAGTTGGAAAGAAGAAGGGATTCAGAGAGGGGACCTGAGAGAGGGGGCAGGGAGGGTGGTGGGAAACGATTATGATCATGATATATTGTCTCTAAGTGTGGAGTCTGACAATGAAAAGTGAAGAAAAGAGAAGTTGTTTCTGTGACAACTAAGTCAAATCTTTGGAATGACCTTATACATCAGTAGTTCGAGTTGGGTTTGAGAGATCACCACACATATTTTAAGATACGTGAACGATGAACACAGTGGGTGTTCAGATAGACTTGCAGACACCCTTGTTTTCATTTAATGTGAAAAACGTGGAGACTGTAAATGCTCGAATGTACAAATGGGGAGAGTCCATGTAAGATGATAGTTATGGAGATTGTCATGGTTTGAACCACGTGCCCCCCACAAACAAATGAATGTGTTCTGATGATCCATCCTCAGCTGATGGCAATTCGGGAATTAGAACCTCACTAGAGCTGTGTTGTTGGGGGTGGGCTTATGGGGGTTATAAGCCAGCTTCCCCTTGCCAGAGTTTGGCATACCTTCCTGCCGCTGTTTGCAGTGCTGTGGCAGAGGTGATGTCCACCCCTCTGCTCATGCCATCATTTTCCCTGCCAGGATGGAGTCTCCCCTTGAGTCCGTAAGCCAAATAAACCCATTCCTCCACAAGCCGCTTTTGTTTCGGTTCTTTCTGCGCAATAACTAGAATGCTGACTGCAACAGAGATCAACCAGCAAAACTCCAAGTGTCTTGGCGTACACACCAAGGTTGATGCCTCCAGGTGCTTAGGGCATCAGCTTGGGTGGCCTTGGGTTCAAGGGACTTTGCAGTACTGTGACTTCTAGGGGCACTAAGGCAGCCAAGTGGCCTTGAGGCCAGTGTGACCACGTGGAATGCCACGGAAAGACTCAAGGTTAGCTAGAGGACTTACTTTCTCCTCCATCCCTGGCTTGCTGTGTGACATTGGTGTCATTTCTGGTGGTCACGACTTCCTCCTCAGCTAACCAAGGTGTTGACATCTGCCTGCAGAGTTCACCTGCAGGTACAAAGGGCCTGAGGCATCTTTTGCTTCTGAAGATGGACTGGTTGGAGCTCCTCACCCTGGGTCAGGGGAAGGCCTGACTGTCTTCTCTCCCAGGGACTTCCCAGCCCACAGAGAACAAGTCTCAGATTTTCAGCTGATGGGCATTCCTGGGGGAAATGCCTATGAAAGGGAAGGGACATCTATGAAACATACAACCCCTCAAGACCAGTAGGGACCTTCAGGGAGCGAGGCTGCTTCTAGCAGGCAGGAAGTCCATCCCAGGGAGCGGGGCGCTGCTTGGAGGCTTCAAGGGCACCCAAAGAAGCTTTGCTCAGTGGGTTAATTAATGATGACTGTCTCATTAACCGCCATCTGACCTCGGAAGTACCGGCACGCTGGATGGGCAGCGTGGTCCAGGGTCATTAACGATGATGTGCAAGGGTTTATCAGAGAGACAGTTATTTTCCTCCAGTTCCAGTTTCAAGCGGGGCCCTCTCCCCTCCCCAGCCCCTGGTCTGCATTGTTCATGGCTGTGGGCCAGGAGGGGGGCCCTGGGGAAGCGTGAGAAAGCAGTGCCAGGAGCTGCAGATGAGGCCCCCCCATGGCTCTAGGGCTGGCGGGGTGCTGGGAGTAAGGCTCATCATATTAAGGGGTTCCAGAGGCCCTTTGAGATCCTGCTGGCCCTCTGCCCAGGACCCCCAACTCTGTGTGTGTGTGTGTGTAGACAATCACTGAGCTATATCTCCCCCCCCCATTAAAATAAACAGTGCTGTGGTGTTCCCTGACCTTACCTGCTCTGAGAGGCTGGCCTTATGGTCCCTCCCCCTCTGTCATACTTTATAGCTAATGACGTAACTTTACTGTGTCCATAATAACTGTGACAAACAAATAGCATCTGCATAATCATATGAGCATTGCTAGACCCCAACAGTGCTCCAAGGATGGTGGACTGAATGTTGCCATTTGACAGATAAAGAGAGCTGAGGCACAAAGACTTTAGGAAGCTTGTCCCGTTCTGAAGTCCTTGCTCCCGAACCCCTAAAGTTGGGAGCCGTCTGTGGGCTTTCAAAGCAGTGAGTCACCTGCTGAGGGTTACGGCCCTCATCCAGAAGGAGGCCACCAGCAGCTCACATCCCTGCCTGAGCCACACTTAGTTCTGAAGAATAGGTACAGCATGAGACAGCCTCCTCCTGAAAATGGCACTGGACGCTGCCTGCCAGCTTAGGCTCTTCTAATGGCTTGATTAAAGGTGGCTTTCTTTTTTCTTTTTGACCTTGGGAATTGGAGTTCATCGACCAGGAGTTCAAATCCTCCCAGCCAGATCCCTTT
The DNA here is from genome assembly GCA_004024765.1 of Zapus hudsonius. Classification (NCBI taxonomy): domain Eukaryota; kingdom Metazoa; phylum Chordata; class Mammalia; order Rodentia; family Dipodidae; genus Zapus; species Zapus hudsonius. The sequence continues at coordinate 15,486 of PVHP010024586.1, read as the reverse complement.
AGTCTGAGCCGTCTGTCAGACTTCCCATCTCTCAGCTGACTTCTACCCGTCACAGCTGCCAGATGACATAAGGGAGGCCTGTTTAAACTTGAACTTCAGATTAAAAGGACACTGCAGGAAATACTGGGGACATTGCTGATCCTAAAAAATATGTATTTACTGTTCCTCTGAAATTTAATTTTTACTAAGTATTGAATATTTTATTTTCTCTTCTAGCTACTGTGACATGCTGGCTGTGGGGGGAGATGACCTCAGCCCCACTCCCCAAAACCTACTGGGGACTTGGGGGTTTGTTGGACACCATGGTCATGATTTATTTGCTTAGTGACAGCTCCATGCCAGGCTCTGTACTAAACCCCTATGTCACCCTCCACCTATAATCTTTCCCCCATTGTTGAGACAGTGGGCCTGAGAGGGGATGAGACCTCTCCAAACACACCATTGAAATCCACTCCACCACTCGGCCTGCTGAACCCTATGGAGTCTCAACACTGGATTTCCGCTTTCCGCCTGCCTTCTCTGCCCAGGGGCTGAACCATTTCCTCCTGCTGCCTGCTGGCCAGGGATTTCCACCCTCATATTTCTGTCTCCAGCTCTGTGCCGGCAAAATGGGATCTTTTCGCATCCTGATCAGTGTCTGGAGAGTCTCTCCCCTCCCTACTCCCTCCCCAACTCCTCCTCTCTCCTCATTCCTTCCCTCACTCCACCCCTTCCTTCTTGCTTCTGAGAATTTTACAGACATGACAGTTTGTTTGTCTTATCTGTGAGACAGGGGGAGATTAAAAACCTTTGCTGCACTGTTCCTGCCAACTCCCCTTCCCTCTGCTTCTCATCCCTTCCCTCTCTTCCGCCTCCCTTCCTCTCTCCTCCTCTTCTCCCTTTCTTTTTCCTTCCCGCCTAGAATTGTAAACCCTGAGTTGGCTCATGAAATGAGAGCCATTAATCAAACAACCTTCTGGTCTCCAGCAAGCTGGACTCTTGGCCACACCCCAACCGACTGATTTAATGGCTGCCTTATGGTCCCCATCAGTGGAAAAGTCTGATTCACTTTGTCCCATCATGCTTTGTGAACCGCTGGTGGCTGTAAGGCTCTGCCTGCACCCCGCCCCGCCCACCCCAGGGTGAGAGGCTGGGTTTGATTTTGCTCCTTCATTTTATGTGGTCAGCCTTATGGGAGTGGGTGGGTTTGCCAGCTCCTAACCACTTCTGGTCACGCTTCAAAAGCTGATCCACAGAACTAAAGCTTCAGACCGAAGGTCATTTATTCTCTATGGCTTTGCCTCTCTGATATATAGTTCCCAGTTGAAAAGATCATCTTGAAGACAAAGCTCCTGGGGAGATAAGGCCAATGACACCACTCCCCAGCTGTGATGAAATGCCCCCCAACTTAATGGAGGAAGGAATTCTTCTGGTTCACGGTTCGGTTCGGGAGAGCCAGTCTGTCATAGCAGTTGAAGTGGCAGGGTTATGGCAGTGGGAGCTTGTGGCCAAGCTAGTCACATCTCTGTGGACCAGGAAGCAGAGTTCTTGGGCTGGAAGTGGCCAGATGCTAACCCACAAGTCCTGCTGTCCAGCCACCTGTTTCTTCCCTCTAGACCTCACCTCTGAAAGGTTCCACAGCCTCCAAAAACTGTTCCACAAGGTGGGGACCAAGTGTTCAAACACCTAAGTCTATGGGAGTCTAGAATACTCGGGACAAGAGGTTCTCATTCAATGTTCCTGGCCACTGAGGGGACCCTCACTTAGTCATTCAATAAAGTTCACTGATCACCTGCTCTGCCCCTGGGGTGTGGCACCTGGCTTTAGCCCTGAAGGGCTAAAGCATGTTGGCCATCTTTATGGGTTCTGTCCTTGAGAGCAAGGCTAGAAGTATAAACCACTGGATGGCCCAATATGCCAAAGACCTGCCAGAACCTCCCAGGCTATCAGGCAGCCCTGGCTCTTCCTTGCTTCTTCTGCTTGGATCCAGGGATGGGCCAAACATGGTTGAAGCCCATCACACCCCATCTTCTTTGCTGGCCACTCGACTGCACCCCAAGTGGCCTCATGGCACCCAAAATGAAATTGACACTGAAGTCAGGTGGATATTTCTGAGAAATATTTTTCTCTCCCAAGAAAGGGCCATGTTCCTTAGCCTTCCCTTTCCCCATCTCATCATGAAAACACTGGCAGGTTTCTTCTGTCTACAGAAGCCTCCTTTGAGGCCACAAGGCTGTCCACAGAAAGACAAAGATCACTAGGTAAGGGACAGCTTTGGTCCCTTCCAGTGTCACCAAATCAGGCCCTGGGCAAGCATCACCCCTATGGGAGAACAATAAACTCCTATTTGTTTATGGAATTAATTCTATTCCTCATAGCCCACAGGATTCCAACGTAGTATAGAAGTTAATGAATTTTATCTGGAAAGTTCTAGAAAATCTAGGTGGATGCATGTTCTCTGATCCTGGATGACTCACAGTCAAGGGACATAGAACATGGGACAATGGTCACTTATTTATGTCCTCAAGTCCTGGCGGACACAGCACTTCTCCTGCTGGGAGTTTGAAACACTTTAGCCCCAGGAATATGGGAAGTGGAGTGTTCCAGCCTCTCAGTGTCCCTAGAGCGTTCCTTCCATGGGAGGGCCCCTGACGTCAACACTCAAAGTTCAGGTTCAGACTCAGTAGGTCCAGGCGTCTCCCACAAGCTTCCAGGTGGTGTCATACTGCTGGCCTGGGGCCTGCACCTTGAGCAACAAGGCCATCAAGGGTGGCCAACAGTATTTGAGACCATCCAGTCCCTCAGTGGTCAGTCTCACTGTCCACCCCTCTTGGAATCAGAGCCTTGTCAGAAGTTTGGATTTCCAACTCGCTCAGCTGAAATGCCCACATCCTGTGTCTCTTAGCTTATACCAGTCTGTAATCGAACAGGGCTTCGCTATCCATTTCCTGGGCCTTGCATGCCCTTGGAGTGACCAGCCACTCTGTTTGCTCAGGAGACACTCCTGGATACGAAATGACCGGTGCCCCAATGGTGCCTTACAGCCTAGAGATGGGACAAGACAAGGTGGCCCATCAGAACTGGCGCCCTTGCATGGGGGTCACTGAATACTGGGGGATATAGACGCTGATGTAGCATTTCACACCAGGACAAGCCTGGTCTTTTGAGTTCTCTGTTTTCCCTAGACTGGGTCGGTAGTCTGAGCTAGCTAAGGGACAAAAAGATCCATTTTTCCAACCAACTAGATCTTTCTGCCGTCACACAGGGCTAGAGAAAGCAGGCTGTCACTCCCCTGCTGAAGTGCTGAAAACCGGGCTGAGGACAGAATGAGGTCATGGGCTCTGGGCACCTCCTGGGTTTGGGGTGGGGGCTCCCCCGCCTTCCGCCAGCCCTGGGCGATTAATGACTCACTTCCTCAGCTCCTTAAAGGAAAAAAAATGTGTTCTTCCCAGCTGAGTGCTCTTAATTCGTCTCATTTGTGCCTAAAGCGTAGTGTCGGGGAGGCATGTTAAGCAAAAAGGCCATTACCATAATGCCTGTCCCTCCGGCACTGTCTCGTCTGAAAGCCAGTCTTCCCCTAACTAGACAGGCGGGCAGGGGATGCTCCCGTACCCGGCCCAGCGGTGGCCACGCTCAGCCCTTGCGTCGGCTTCTATTTCCCATTGTTTTAAGTGTTTTCTCTCCTGGTGTTTTTCATCAGTGACCCACATTTTAAAAGAGTTAATACAAATCTCCCTTTCTGGTCTCCTTGGGCTAGCCAGAACACCGTCTGTGCCTTCTGACCCAGGGACGGTTATCAGGCCGTGTACAGGCTGGCCTCAGGTACAGAGGGGCCAGGTGGGGGCAGATGCCACCAGGAGTCCCACAGCAGTAATAATAATAATAATAATAATAATAATAATAATAATAATAATAATAATAGTGATGACGATAAGCCCTGTGTTACTGTGAGTGAGTGTTCTGGCCACGGTTCACTTCCACAGGTCGCCTCTGGATCATGGCCTTTTCAGCAGGGAGTCAGTCCTCCCAAGTCTACAGGACCTGGCCCCAGAGGGGGTGAGGGGACATTTGAGGGTCATGGGTGGAGGTCTCACATCTATCTTTGCCATATGGTTGGGCTTGTTTCATAGTGACTTGCGGAGGAAGCAGATGAGTGACACTGGAGGGGAGGTGACTATGCATCCTTCACACATCCCAGAGAGCCGTCTGGAAAAGTCCTCCCTAGAGGCTCTGATGTACTTCTGGATGCAGCTTTGGATAGAGAAATATTCGTTCCCTCTGCGGGTGCACCTCTGCCGGGACAAGGCTGCGACAGTGTGGGTCTTAGCCGTAGAAGCAGTTGGAGAATGAGGCTCCTCTCATTAGCCATGGATCATTTTCATTGTCATAGCAAATCTAACAGCATGAAAAGGCATTGGCCAATAGACGCATGACAATACCAGGGCCTAAAACACCGTGGAGTGTGTTACCACCACCAGCGACTGTATGTTTAAATGTGAAAACAAAGATGGAATGTACTTAGCATTTATTATTGACAGACAGTTGGGTTGTTTTCAGAAAGAGTCTCCTCCTTTCAAAGCAGTTTGGTGACCAACTCTTTTTCCCAGGACAAAGTTCCTCTAAACTGCTCAACTGAAATTAGCAAGTGCTCCCCAAGAACCCAGGGTTAGCCCCGAGGGGCAGAGCTGGTCAGAAGCATGGCTGGCTTAGTGATGGTGTGCTGGTTAGGGCTGTGTGTGACAGATGTGCAACATCAGCCTGCACGCACTGTCCCCATTACAACATAGCTCCACGTTACAGGGACCCAGCCTCATTCCCACATCCTTACAGTATGATTTTTCATCTTCATAAGAGCAAAATGGCTGCCTAGCCCCCCACCTGTCATTACACTCACAGTCCAGGATGGAAGAAGGGAGGGTGCCACCGGAAGGGGGCAAGGGCGAAAATCACCTTTCTTCCTACCTATGTGAATCCTGCCAGAAGATTGCTCTGACGTCTCCCTGAGTGGCACTGGTTCATGTGGTCACGTCCAACCCTAGGGAGACCTGGGAAGGTGAAGGCTTCACAAGGCTCATTGCTTCTTGGGTAAAACTGAGATTCTGTGAAGAACAAAAGGAATGGTTATTGGTCAAGGACCAGGCAGTGTCCCAGGCAGAGAGGATCCCATTTCTGGTGAGTTCCACCATAAGTGGAGAGCTGCTTTAACACATCCCTGCTTTGCATCAGTCATACGGGGACTTCCATTTCCATCCCAGATTATAGACCAAGGAACTGAGGCTCAGAGAGGCCACAGACCAGGGAAAGTGGGCCCTTGGATCTCAGTGGAAGTGCTAGGAGTCACTTCCTTGATGCCCAGACTGGACTGGAGGTGTGGAATCTCGGAATTCCGGGGAGGATTTACAATTCCACATTTCTCTTTCTCCTTGTGTGTGTGAGCGTGTGCACATACGTGTATGTGTGTGGAGGTACAGGTGCTCTTGTGTACACATGCATGTGGAGGCCAGAGGTCAACCTCGGCTGCTGATCCTCAGGTGCCATCCACCTTTTCTGAGACAGGGTCTCTCACTGGCCCAGAACTCACCAAGTAGGCTAGACTGGCCAGTGAGCCCAGGGTTTCTCCTGTCTTCATTTCCCCAGTGCTGGGATTACAGGCATGCACCATGGGTATTGAGTACGGAACTCAGGACCTCATGATTGCAAGGCAAGCACTTAACCACTGAGCCATCACAGCCCGATACTACATTTCTCCCTCTCTCCCAAGTAGCCAGGTTCACAGCCTCAGGACCAAACGTTGAATGGCAAAGCCATCTCCCAGGCTCATCCCAGCTCCCTGAAGCCCAGGAGACATGACAGAGGGTGCTGAGAATACTGGGTAGCCATGAGGATGGGGATCCCGGAAAAACAGCTCAGGGCCCAGCAGGAGAACTCTGCTGAGGGGCGCAAAGGCACCAAGAATAGCTCTGTCCAGGCTGCTCTCCTGCAGCCAGGGCTTGGCTTCTCCAAGAAGTTAGCGTGGGCCACTTGGAGGAGCACGAGATGAGCCTGGAGCCCGAGGCCCATGGAGAACTCTGCTCTCGGGAAGCTGCCTGGGAGCCTGCTGTCAGCTGCCAGCCTCTCAGGGACTGAGGTGTTGTGACTTTTGTTCTCCTGAACAAGATGGCAAGGATGATAATGATGGCTGACAACACCGATAGAGGACTGTGACAGAGAAGATGAAAAAGAAGAGGAAGAAAAAGAGGAGGAAGTGACCCAGAGAAGGAGGAGGGGGAGGAGCACTCCTGGCCTGCAGTGTCTGCTAAGCACGTGGTAGGAGGGCGAGGCTACAGCTGGCACGAAGCCAGGGCACCCCAACATTGGAAGGATGTGGCATGGAGCCAGATTGCTCTCACCGAGGCTGCCACAATCCATAGGCACCTGCTTCGAGGGATTCCGATTGGGATCTGTGTCCTCGGATGCCACTGAGCTGGGTCACTGCTAACACACATGCACACTCAGCAGAGCAGGCTGTGCTCTGGGGCCAGCTCCAATGGAGAGGAGGGAGGGGGAGAGGGTCTAGAAGCAAGGGGACACTTGTGGTAGGTACTCTCATTGCTGTGACAAATCTTACTTCTCCTACCTGCCCTGCAGGTCCACCTTGAAGTTTGCAAACACTTGGTGACTTTCAGAACTGTGTGTCATCTTACAGCAGAACTCACTAGGTGTGAGCTGAGCTGGGCTGGCCTCCTGGCCTTCTGAGAGCTTCAGTTTCTTCATTTATAAAACGGTATAATAACATCTAAGTCCACCTCTTAGAAGACCGTGATGTAGGCCTGATCCTGGTGTCTGAGGCCTGGGACAGACAGGGCTTCACCATGTCCTGGGGCCACCTAGGCATCTTGGTCTGGAATGTTCTCTAGCCACTAACTTCATTAGCTTTCACAGAGGGACTCCCTTCCCAGCTCTGCCTGTCTCATAGAGCAGCTGGGCAACATAGATGAGGCTATTATTTAATGTGGGGGGGGCTTTGTAGACCCCAGTGCAGTGGTGTACACAGAGACCTTGGGGGTCCTCTGGCCCATCAGACCCAATCTGACCCTATTTCTTACTCCTTCCTTCCGTCCTTTCTTTTCCTTCCTTCCTCCCTTCTTCCATCTCCTTTCTTTTCTGTCTATCTTCCTTCTTTCCTCTTCCTTCCCTTCCTTTCTCCCTCCCTCCTTCTTTTCCTCTCTGCCTCTCTCCCTCTTTGTTTCTTTCTTACTTGCCTTCTTTTTTGAGACAGGGTTTCCCTCTGTAGCTCAGGGATGACTCAAACTTTCAGCAATCCTCCTGTCTCAGCCTTCCCACATGCTGGGCTTAGAGGCATGAAGCCATGCCCAACTTCAAGCTAATTTTAAAATCGTGAAAGGAAAACCAAGAAAGAAGCTGCACACTGTCTAGCATCACTGGTCCACAGATTTCATTCCTCTCCTGCCCTCGGACACATCGATGCCATGTGACCTCTGTGCTGCACATGGAGTTCTCACTCCACACTGTCTCAGCCTGCCACCTGCTTCCCTTGAGTTACTCTGCTGACATCAGTCTGGATAACTGTTCACATCCACCACTAGGGCATCCGAGAATTGATCATCTTTGTAATGCTGGATATTTAACTTTAACTTTTTTTAATGTCAAAGAATGTCAAGATTAATGCTTCTATTAGCCTGTTTTCATTTCCCGATTACTTTCTTTTTTGTCATGATACCATTATAATTGTTTAAAATAAGATGAAAAAGCAGGCTGAAGTTTAGCATTTTCATGCAAAACAACCAACTTCTCAGTAACTGTTGCTGTGAAGTAGGAAATGATTGCAGTTCTAAATTGTCTAATTTGAAAAAAAATGTTTTTCAAAGAAAATGTGATAGTTTATTCTAAGCCAAAAGTAAGTGACCAAGACCCAGGAACACAGAAATGACATGTGCCTCTGTAGAATAGGTTTTAGGAACTTTTTTTTTTTATATAGGCAGAGTCTCATTCTAGCACCAGCTGACCTGGAACTCACTCTGTAGCCCAGGCTGGTCTCAAACTCATTGCAGTCCTCCTGAGTGCTGGGATTATAGGTGTGCACCACCATACCCAGCTATGAGACCTTTTATATTCGTGATTTTGTCATAATTATAAACTTCTTTAAAAGAAAAACCTCTCTGACAAGGTGATTCAACGAATAACCATCAAATTCTAGGCTTTGTTTTGTTTTGTATGAGACAAGGTCTCATTTATTCCAGGCTGACCTCAAACTTGCTATGTAGGAGAGATGAATTTGAACTCCTAATCCTCCTGCCTCTACCTCCCGAATATCATTCCCTCCTGATTATTTTCTTAGGCCAATTTTCCAAGAATAAAATTATCAAATAAAGTAGATGAGTGGTTTTGATTAACTTTTACACACACACACACACACACACACACACACACACACACACACACACACACTGCTTCCTATTCCTAAAGACACCCCAGCTGGCAGAGAGTCACTGTCCTGCTCTGTCCCCAGCCCTCATGTTATTTTGAAGCTCTTTGTGAAGTTGCTTTAATGATGTCAGTGTCTGAGAACAGCGGATTGACACCAAAGGCCGACCCCGCCCCTCCCCCCTTACTCCTGACAGGGAGTGAAGGCCCCCAAATGAGCTTCCCAGCTGGATGCCAAAGCCTGTCTTCCTAGGACGCCTCGAAGACAGAACCACCTGGTTGTCTGGTGGCCATCGTGCAGGTCAGCAGGCGAGGTGGCTCTTTCAGGGTGCTGGAGGTTTTTGTGGGTGCTCTAGGGTACTGTAAGATACTGTAGGGTAGCTCCTGAGATTGCTCTGGTCCTGGAGGTCTTAATGGGATAGGAGTTGGCATGAGTGGAGGAGGTCCCCAAGCCATGCTAGGAACCAAAGCAGAGAACACCAGCCTTGAAGCGTCTGTGATAACACAGGGCAGGGCTGGGAGCAAACAGACCAGTAGGAGTGGCAGGTAGGGCCTGGGTCGTGACTTGGGAATGCAGACAGATCCCAAGACACTGGCAGCCACCTGTGAGGACGTGGGTCTTCATGCTTCCATTTCCTTGGGTGTACTCTTACTCCTGCCTGCTGCCCCCCCTCCAAGGCACCCCTCACCTCTGCACAGAAGTCATGGTTGAGAGTCATTTGGTCTCCATGTGTCCAGGTTCCAGGCAGGGTCTCAGTGTCCCTTACCTGGTCTTCAGTGCAGCTCGATTCCTGGCTGAGTGGCCATTTCTCTTGGCTTCGGTACTGTGGGCAGCCCTCCCTCCAGCCTTGGCCTGTGCTGCCTAGATGCTCCTGCCCCATTAGCAGTAGAGTCCTCCTGACTCTGATTCCCTCCCCAGGTCTCCTGGGTCCTCTGATTCTCCTTCTCTCTTTGGCTTCCTCAAGTCTGTGGCTCTGACTACCGCCTGGGCCATGGCTAGACTTAGAAGTAAAGATACAGGATACGAGAGTGAATTAGAGTTGGCAATGCATTACAAGTCGTTTCTGAGTCTACCCCAAATGCCACGGGGGCTGTCCCCTAACTGCCAGTCATACACATCCTGCAACGCAACCCATCCTGTCATGCATGGGGCCTGCTGCCTGGTGACTGTCCTGAGATTTACAAAGAGACTGACCCCAGACTCACCATGCATCCCACAGAGCCTCCTGTCCCAGGCCAACCATTGTGCATCAGAAAATTAGAAGTAGTCTTCCTCAGTCTGTGGGTCCCAGCCCTGACCTCAGGCCCCTGATGTCACCTCTGCCAGGTCTGATTTGGAGTCTCATTTCTTGTGCAGTTACCATGACTGCCTCCACATTCCTTCTGGTTCTCTCTCCTATCCCTGCAAGTCCTTTCTCAGAAGACATTTGTCTCTCTCACACACACTGGATATGGCCTTCTGTGGCTCCACATTGCTGATTGGGTAACACCCACACGCATGACCTTGAACCCTGCTTTGGTCTAGCCTCCATTTCCTTCCCTAGCCTCTTATCCTTGCCCAGGCTGGGCTAGGAGAAGGAGAGTGAGACTTTGATCTTGGGTACACCCATGGAAGGAGACACCCACACATTTAGAACCAAGATCGATAATGCTTTCTGGAAGTGTTTCAAAATAATAATTTTCCAAAAATATACAATATTGAAATTTGAGGGCAAAACCATCTCTGACCTGCTGTCCTGATGCCCGGCCCCACCCCACCACCCGGCTTCCATTGTGGATGTTTTGTTAGCATGGATTTGCTGCTTTCATTTTTAAAAAATAGTTTTACTTATTTTCATATGTGTGTGTGCATGTATGGGTATACCAAGGTCTCTTGATGCTGTAAACGAATGCCAGATATTTGTGTCACCTCTTGCACCTGGCTTCATGTGGGTGCTAGGGAACAGAACCCCTGGCTGACAGAACGAGGCAGAAGTGCCTGTAGCTGCTGAGCCATCTCCCCAGCCCCGCTGCTTTGATTTTGATTGTAAACACTGTGTTGAGATTATCTTCATTCTTGGAGTGCAAGGCAAGTGTCTCACCACTCCCAAGTCTTGGGGTTCCAGCTTCACAGGCTCCTCCAAGTGTCTCTCACTTGCAGGATAGACTCTGCAACCCCTGGGTGGTCATTCAAACTGCCACCCCACCTGGCTGACCCTCATTCACAGGGTGGCTCTCACTTCATCAGATAGGGCACAGAGAGCCCTGGCACCCCCAAACCACAAAGCCAAGCTCTGGTCCCTCAGCACCTCCAGTTTGGGGTTAGCTTGTCCATCTCTTCCTTAAACTGTACAAAACAGGTCTGTGGGGACCAGACGACATCAGGCACATGGAAGAAAATGAATGGCTGAATGAGCGTGAATAAGTGGGTGGGCAAAGGAGTGAGTGAATCAATGAATAAGTGACTAACAAATGAGAAAATGGGTGAATAAATAAGTGACCAAGTGAATGAATGAATAAGTGAGTACATGAATGAGCATGAAGAAATAAGTTAATGAGTGAATGGATGAATGAGCAAATGGCTGAGTGATGGAGTGAATGAATGAGTGAGTGAATGAGTGAATGAGCAAATGACTGAGTGATGGAGTGAATGAATGAGTGAGTGAATGAGTGAATGAATGAGTGAATGAGTGAGTGAATGAGCAAATGACTGAGCGATGGAGTGAATAAATGAGTGAATGAGTGAGTAAATGAGCAAATGACTGAGCAATGGAGTGAATGAATGAGTGAGTGAATGAGTGAGTGAATGAGCAAATGAGCGATGGAGTGAATAAATGAGTGAGTGAGTAAATGAGCAAATGACTGAGCAATGGAGTGAATGAATGAGTGAATGAATGAGAAGCAGTGTTAGAAATCAGGGTTTTAGGAGGGGCTTCCCAGTGCTGCCTGTGAACTGGCAATCATCAGCCAGAAACCTTAAAAAATGACAGAAAGTAGGGTACAAGGCCTTGAAAAATCAAGCACTCCACAGCACAGAAAGGTGACCCAGAAACGAAATGGGAACAGCCACTAGACAGCCTGGAACATCTGGGAGCTGTAGATGGCCCTCCTCAGAGACACTAAGATCCCCAGGCCTGTGCAAGGGACAGGAACGTGCCCTGTGCCAACACCCTCCCATCCTTTTCACGGTCCCTCTATTTTCATGAACTTTTTGTGTTTCATTAAGAGACGAAGACTCAGAAGATCAGCTGAGCATGGCTCCATTCTCCAGGCTTCCACACTCATCTCCTTTCCTTCACGGGCCTGCTCTGCAAAGCTCATTATATTATTGTTTTTCTCAACCCCAACACACACAGCCTCTCCCATTGCACCTATGCACACACACATTCCCCATTCTCCTTCCTCCCCTCATCTGTCCATCCTTCCTTTCATCATCCATCCCTCATTCATCCATCTACCCATCTGTGATGATTAGGTTTGGTTGTCAACGTGACCTTTTTAGTAATCTTGGGTGGGTCTCTGAGGATGTTTACAGGAAGGCAGCCTCTCTGTAGGGGACAGGATGTCAGGAGGCTCAGGGAAGCTAGAAACAAACATCCCTTCCTGGGTGGGCAGTGCAGGAGGGAAATTCCAGAGACTCAGGAAGCCATTAAGTCTAGGAAAGGGTTGCAAGACCCCACCCTAGGGCTATATAAAGGGGAAGAATTTCTCTCCCCTGATCTCCTATTTGCTGTCCTGGGTGTGTTTTGCTAGTTGTTGGCTTCTCTCTCTTTCTCTGCTTGGACCTGTGAAAGGGAGTCTTTGACCATTGCGTATCTGCAGCTTTTTTAACCATGACATATCTATAGCTTCAATAAATCCTTTCCTCCCATAAACTGTGCCTGGTTTGGAGATTCATCCCAGCTGCATGTGGCTGACTACAACACCATCCTTCCATCCAGCCCTCAGCCAGCCATGCCATGGAGCAAGGATTACCATAGGAGTTCAGTTTCTTGCAGAAGTGTGGATGCTTTGGACCATGTGGAAATGTATGGCTTTATTCACATGCTTATTCCTAGTCAGTGAATACTGACCAGCTCTGAGAAGGTGCTTGGGGTTTTGCCACTAATTAAATCTGATCTCAGAAAAACTAAATGTGTGTATGGTAGAGAGAGAAAGAGGTAAGAGAAAGAGAGAGAAGAGATTATCCCTGAAGGGCAAGACACCCATTAGTCACCCATTACTGTCCTCCCTCCCACCCATGTGGCTGGGCCCCAGTGGCTTCAGGAAGGAGACAGGACACCCCCCACCCCGTCTCGCCACCCCTCCCCAGCCTCTGTCTGGCCATCAGCGGGAAGGCAGACACAGATGTCAGATCTCTGCAGTGCATGTGAGACTATTTAGTACAATTTAGTAGAAACGAGTCATCTGGCAGACATAAACATTTTAATCAGAGTGACAATTTATTCAAACAATTTGGCAATGCTTACACGTGCCCAGCAGATGGGCTGGGGTGGGGCCAGCTATTGAGTGGGTGGGGGAGAGAAGCCCCAGCAGACACTGGTTGGCTTATGGTATGGGTGGGGGGCAAAGTCAAAGTTAAGGGGCTCCCTTCCCCAATCAAGACAGATAGTATCCTGAAATGACCCCAGTACCCAGCTCCTAGACACCTCTGATGCATGTCCCAAACTGCTGGGGACTGAAGGAAACACCTGCCTGAGAAAGCAAAGCCACCAGCTTCCCTCTCACTCAGAGATGGCGAAGGGCAGAGCTGTGCTGTGTGCTGGGTGCATGCAGCCCAATCCATTAGCAATGCTTTCTGGTTCTGGACTAGGGTCCACAGCTCTGTGGGGTTGGCTGAAGCTCTGCCCGGATGAACATTTTGGTACAAGCAGTTTGTCAGCAAGGTCACTCCAAGACTCTCCCAAGGCTGTGACAGGAGGGCAGGAAGCACAGGGGAGTGCTTAGAAATGCTTTGTGAGCCGAGCTTGTGATTGCTACCCTCACAGGTAACTTAACTGTCCACAGGAAGGAGAGGGAGATAGACCTCAGCAGCCTTGGAAGCAGGAGGACCACTTCCATCCAGCCTAGCCCCTGCCGGTAACTAAGGCCAGCCAGTCTTGAAGACTTCGAGGGTCCTAATGTATCAGGGTGAGCTGGGGGTTAGAATTTAGATAATGCCCAGCAAAAATTCAATGCACCTCAAAATTTAAGGAGTACCCGAATCCTTGTCTACAAAGTTAAAGAATTAAAATCATAGACAACCAGAGGTTAAGGTATAGTGGGAGACTTTATTTAAAGGAGAATGGGAAGTTACAGAGATCTCCAGCCACTAGTGTGGGGAGAACACGTGGGAGAGGGTTTAACAGAATCTATGCTGTTCCCCCAGATGGTAGTTAGTGCAGTGCTGGAAGGCACTGCATAAGCTGCCAGGGGAAGGTAGTCAATGACAGCTGGAGAAAACGAAGAACACTGACATGAGACGCAGTCTACAGCCATGAGTAGGCTGAACACACTTCCTACTGGGAAAGAACAGTGAACCAAGAAAGGAGATCTTGTGCAATGAAGGAGCCAAAGCCAGGGGGAGGTAATCAACAGCTTTTAATTCGGTCAAATAATCCACTCAGTGATGGGAGCCCTTAACTGGAACTGGGGACTCAAGGCAAAATACACTGGGAACCAAACTCTTGGGCCCCCAAAGAGAGATGCACTATAAGAGTGATTTACAAAGAGGCTACTAACAATAGAATCTAGCTAATTCAGAAATGTGTATCTCAGTTAACCTATACTGATCTCTCTCTGATGGAGATTCTGTTTGTATCTTTCAGAATGCAGCGAGAGAGCTGTGGCTCTTCCAACCCTACCAATGAAACGCAGGCTGATAGCTGACATCCTGGCAAGAGATGAGCCACACCAGACCTACTATGGAGGATCCATATGGAACCCCACAGAGAATGGTGGGACAAACAAGAGACCCATAACCACAGCCAATCAGTCAATGCAGGATAAGCCAGACAGACCCCAACGTTTTTCAACACAACCTAAAGCAGAAGTACAGAGGCACCTAAGACCTCAACAATAAAGCAGCCTTAATACTCACCCACCATGACTCAGGGAACTGAGTGGAAGAGGGGGCGGAAAGATTGTAAGAGCCATGGTGGGGGAGAATATCCAGAGACATCGCCCCCCTCAGTAACATCACACTAAGGCAGATGGAACCGGGCTGGCTCCTAGGATATCCATAATCCCCTACCCGATGGACTGATCCAGACGGCCCACAGAGGAGGATATCCAGCTGAGTGGTGATAAGGAAGAGGGTCATTGGGGAAATGGGGATAACAACTCATAATTTGTTCATTAAATTTATTTCATTATAGATAATAAAAAAATCTATGCTGTTCAGCTAAACAAGCAGGAAAAGGAAAGATCATGAGAAAGGTTCATGAGGAAAGGAAATCCTGCCCCTCACCACAGCTGTGGGGCTGGGGAGACCTTACCGGTCCCTGGAGATTCAGACGTCCTTCTTCTAGGCCATGTGGGTGAGGTAGAGACAGAATCATCTGTTCAGTGAGTATTTCCTGCCCCAGGTGAGCAGAGAGACAGCTGGTTGGTTCATACCTGACCAATCAGTTTTAGCACCTAGGTTTGCATTCTAGCTAGACACCTCCCACTCAAGGGGAGGGGGTCTATGGAGCTTACCTGAAACTGTCACTCTAAGGAAGTGGCTGGTGCTGTTAGAGCCCTGAGTCTGGGGCAGTTTGTTCACAGCAGTGGACATCAATGCTTTTGTTTCAGGAGTGGAGCACTTGACCGCATGGTGTGACCTTTTAGTACACACGTCACTAGCTTTGGGACACTGGTGGGTGGAAGATGGTGCAGCGGAGGAGAGTGTTGGGACAGTCTGGAGGGCCTGGATAAGGCGTCTAGAACGAGTGTAAAAGAAAGAAGAAAAGTGGTGCAGGGATAGGAAGAGGGGGCTTCATCGCTCAGTCCCATGAGCACCTGCACCCTCACCTCAGGGACTTGGAAAACAGGAAATGAACAAGGGTAGCAGATTCCCATCCCCCATGCTTTATTTTTTTAAATTTTACAGTAAAATGTGAGCGGAGGGAGATGTGGAAAGAA
>PVHP010024585.1:0-26294 GCA_004024765.1 Zapus hudsonius | reverse complement strand
TAGGTTCCATGAAACCTTGTTTTAAAAAAAGCAGTAAACAAATAATGTAATTTTTTTCAAATAATGTAATTTTAAAAATATATCTATTTTATTTATGAGAGAGAGAAAGAGGCTGATAAAGAATAGGCGTGCCAGGGCCTCCAGCCACTGCAAATGAATTCTAGACACATGTGCCACCTTGTGCATCTGGCTTTATGTGGGTACTGGGGAATTGAACCCAGGTCCTTAGGCTTTATGGGCAAATGTGTTAACTGTTGAGCCATCTCTTCAGCCCAAATAATGTAATTTTAAAAAATATTAAGACGCATGGTGGCTTATGTATGCCAATTTATATAAAGCTAAGGCAGGAGTCCATGAGTTCAAGGCAGCCTGGACTACATGGCAACTTTCAGGCCAACCTGAGATGAATTCTGAGACTTTCAAAACAATCAAGGACTGGGGATGTAGCTCAGGAATAGGATGCTTGCTGGGTATGTGCAGGGCCTTCTTGGTCCCATCCCCAGCACCACACACACACACACACACACACGTCACCATGGAGATATATTTTATATGATCTAAGACCAAGGCTTCCATGGGAGTGATTCCACCCCTAAAGTGGGCCTTCATTCTCTTCTGGTGCTGGCATTTTTAAGTGTGGTTGTTGGTCTCATGAATTTAATGCATGACAGCATATGGTTGAGTTCACAGATTGCTTAAAAAAAAAGTCAAATGTGTGGTTGCCAATACTATACAAATTTATACCTGAGCAGAAGGGGCCTTTAGAGCTAATTTGAAAAAGTTTTCTTATAACTATTTAAAGGCCTTTATTACTAAGAAAAAAAATAGCAGGCTTGAGGTCTTTAGATAGAATCCATACCTAAAGACTAAACAGTGTATACAATACTGTTTATTTAGCCATTAGGCCACTAGCTCCAAATCTCCCAATAAGAACATGAAAATACCTGGTATGCATGATTGTAATCTCACAACCCAGGAAGCAGGAGGATCAGGATTCCAGAACCATATGACCTAGCAAGTTGGAAGCCAGCCTGGGCTACATGTGAGCCGGTTTCAAAAAAAAATACAATAACATGGAAACATAAGCAAGTCACAGACCAACATCT
Source organism: Zapus hudsonius (assembly GCA_004024765.1). Lineage (NCBI taxonomy): Eukaryota > Metazoa > Chordata > Mammalia > Rodentia > Dipodidae > Zapus > Zapus hudsonius. The sequence continues at coordinate 25,188 of PVHP010024585.1, read as the reverse complement.
TTCAATCTATTCCTTGCGAACAGGCTCAAGACCTGCCTTATGAGAGCCAGAACAATAGTGAGTGAGGTGTCAGAATTTGAAACCTGTAAAATGGCCCAGGTCTTAAACACTCTTTCGTCTGTGGTCCATGGCACCATAAAATCTAATTTTACAAAAAATTAAAATCAATGTTACACAGTGGCTTCTATTGTCGACCTAGAGCTTTTTAAAATGTGAGCCTGTAGAACCTTGCCACTCATGTGAAAATAATAATGCAAATGTTTGTTTAAAGTAAAAATTCTCAAAATGTATTTGGGTATAAGAAATATTCTGTGGTGAAGTTAGATTGGGAAATTATGTATCAGAGTTAATCAATCTACTTCTGGGCTTCTTAAAGCCTTAAAATTACTCTGCAATGGGAATCTTAGAGAAAATTCCAGTATGCAGCACATTCCCTAGATCTTGCATTGGAAGTTCAGAAATCTGTGATACTGATGATGAGACATCTTCAGGGAAGTGTGCTGGCCTTGTTGGAAATGTCTTTTTTTTTTTTTTTTTTTTTTTCCTGAGGTAAGGTCTTGCCTTAGCTCAGGCTGACCTGGAATTCACTATGTAGTCTCTGGCTGGCCTCAAACTCACAGGGATCCTCTTACCTCAGCCTCCCAGTGCTGATTAAAGGAGGCGTGCACCACCACGAAGGGCTAGAAAATGTCTTCTTATGCCCAATAGAATGACTGTTAATATGGGTCAATGACAAAATGGAGTTCTTATAAGAGCCGTGGGGCCAAGAGGTTGAATTTTCAGTGGGAGGAGGAAGAGGATGTGAAAATCAGTTCTCCTTTGTTTCTCTGGAGGCCCTCTCCTGGAGTCAGAGTGTGGCTCAGGAAAAAGGATGCTTCCAGACAGAGAACACAAGGACAGCTCTGATTGTGACTTTAGAGAGATTGGTAACCTCCCTACACTTTCTTCTTCCAACAATGGGAAAGGAACTCAGGAAGATCTTAGAGATTGCTCTTCCTTTTATTTTTATTTGTATTCATTTATTTGAGAGGAGAGAGTGTGTGCGTATGAGTACACCAGCGCCTTCTGCTACTGCAAACAAAATTCAGATTCATATGCCCTTTTGTATATTTGGCTTTACATGAGTACTGGGGAATTGAACCAGGGTTGTCAAGCTTTGCAAGCAAGTGCCTGTCTTGGTTTGATCCAGATGTCCCCTACAAACAAATGAATGTGTTCTGATTGCTCGATCCTTAGCTAATGGCAGTTTGGGTTTTACAACCTTGCTAGAGCTGTGTTGTTGGGGGCGGGCTTATTGGGTTATAAGCCAGCTTCCCCTTGCCAGTATTTGGCACACCTTCCTACCATTGTTTCCAGTGCTGTGGCGGAGGTGATGTCCACCCCTCTGCTCATGCCATCGTTTTCCCTGTCAGGATGGAGTCTCCCTTCGAGTCCGTAAGCCTAATGAACCCATTCCTCCGCAAGTCGCTTTTGTTTGGGTTCTTTCTGTGCAGCAACAGAGAAGGTTGACTACATCAGTGCCTTTAACCACTGAGCCATCATTTCTCCAACCCTGAGGTTGCTCTTTCTAGGGAACTCACTGGGTTCTGGAAACATTAAGGCAGATCCTGGCTGGCTTCCTGGGGCTTGAAAGTTGCTAAGTTGGAGATAGGAAGGTAAGGGGAACTTATTTTAGAATAAAGAATACAGAATCAGGAACAAAAGTGTTTGCTAGGCATGGTGGGTCGCACCTACCATCCCAGAACTTGGGAAGCTGAGTGCAAAGAATTGCAAGTTCAGTGACAGCCTGGGATACACAGTGAGATCCTGCTTAACATTCTCCTCAACTCAAGGAACTATTTAAAATGAGGAAAGAAAATTACAACAAATTTAAGTTTGTTTTTAAAATATTGATTTATTTTACAATTAAGGTAATGTAGAAATTAAGGTAATTTAGAAATTGCAGAAAAGTAGAGAAGAAAATTATAATCATTTAATTTCAACAATTTAGAGATGCACATTATAAATGTATCATAGGAATATACAATGTCCTTTATAAAAGTTAATTTGATTTCTAAAACTGATAAATACCATATAATACCCCCACAAAAAAAACACATGAATTTTTGTAATTGCCTGGTCATTTCAATGTTTCTTTTGTTCTCTCTCTCTCTCTCTCTCTCTCTCTCTCTCTCTCTCTCTCTCTCTCTCTCTCTCCAGGATCCTATTCTGTAGCCCAGGCTGGCCTTGAACCCATGACAATCCTCTTGCTCCTCATCTTCCTGAGTGTTGGGATTATGAACATAAATCAGATAAGCATTAATATTTTCATTTATTTATTTATTTATTTATTTTGTGTGTGTGGATATATTCACCACAAAGCACGATGGAGGTCAGAGGACAACTTTGAGGTCTCTGTGTTTCACTTTCTTTGAGACAGGGTCTCTTGCTTCTAGTCTTGTAGACTGCAAGCTACAGGCTTGCTGGGCCTCAGGCTCTCCTGGCTCCATCTCCTGTTGGCATAGGCACATTGGGATCACAGATGCATGTGCTGCTTGCATCCAGCTTTACACGAGTGCTGAGGGATTGAGCCCAGGCCTGCAGGCTTTGTAAGTAAGCCCTCTAACTGCTGAGTCATCTTCCCAGCTCACAATTCACATTTTGAGAGAACATTTTAGAAAGATAATCTTTCAGATCTCTGGTCATTTCTTTGAAATTTATTCATTATTGATAACGATCTTAGAAACTCCATCTCAGAAACTTGGCTAAATCTTTTTTAGTATCTTAAAACATTTGGTGTTGTTATAGCAAAATACCTAAGGCTAGGTAATGAATAAAGAAAACAGACTTGCGGCTTCTGGCTCAAGATGGCTTACTAGCAGACACGCCATGTCCCTCAGGAAACAAGGGTCAGGGTTTTCAGTGGGGATCCAGGTTGTGGACACAAGCCTTTAAAACATACTACAAAGCCATAGTAACTAAAACAGCATGGTATTGGCAGAAAAACAGACAGTGTGTGACGAGTGGAATAGAATTGAAGAACCATCCTTTAATGCAGTAACATCAGCTTCTTAGTCTTCGACAAGGGTGCCAACAACGTATGCTGTGCGAAAGATAGCATCTTCAACAAATGGTACTGGACAAACTGGATAAGCACATGTAAAAAAATGAAAATTGACCCACTCCTTTTACCATGCACAAAAATCAACTCCAAATGGATCAAAGACCTCATTATCAATCCTGTAACCCTGAACACTCTGGTAGAAAAAGTAGGAGGAATCCTACAGGAGATAGGAGTAGGGAACAACTTCCTGAGCAAATCTCCAGTAGCCCAGGAAGTGCAACAGTCACTTAACCAATGGGACCTGATCAGGCTCAAAAACTTCTGTGCAGACAAAAACACCGTTTTCAGAGTCAATAGACCCCCCTTCAAACTGGGAGATGATTTTCGCTAGCTACAACTCAGACAGAGGACTAATTTTCAGAACCTACAGAGAACTCAAAAAAATTAATAACAAAAACCCAAATTGCCCCCTCACAAAATGGGGCACTGATCTCAAAGGAGAATTCACAGAGGAGGAAACACAAATGGCCTTTTCTCACCTGAGAAAGTGCTCAGCATCCTTAAGCATCAGGGAAATGCAAATCAAAACCACAATGAGATACCACCTTATTCCAGTCACAATGGCAATCATAAAGAAAACCAATAACAATCATTACTGGAGAGGATGCGGGGAAAAAGGAAGCCTCATTCCCTGCTGGTGGGATGGAAAGCAGTGTGGGGACTCTTGAACAGAATGGACATAGAACTACCAGTGGACCCAGCTATCCCTCTACTAGGCATCTATCCATAAAATGTCACATCTCAATGCAGAAACGTTTGTACAACTATATTTATAGCAGCTCAATTCATAATAGTCAAGAATTGGAATCAACCTAAATGCCCATCCATGGAGGATTGGACAGCAAAACTGTGGTATATTTACACGATGGAATTTTACTCAGCTGAAAGGAAAAATGACATCGAAATTTAGGGAAAAAATGGTCTGACTTCGAGCAGATCTTACTAAGCGAACACTCAAAAGAACAGAGAATCGAACGCCGCATATTCTCCCTCATATGCGGTTAACCAGGATAACCGTTTTCTCTATGCAGACTAGTAGAAAGAAGTGAAAGGTTATGAATGAGGAGTAAGGGATGGGGGAGGGGAATGGCTTAAGAATGAGGCTAAACCAAATTAGGTTCAAAAACATAAAAAATCCTCATGAGCATACTGTAACCTATTGAGCAAGTAGTGGGCGTCAACTGGCAAGAGGGGCCATGAGTAGTAGGGGAGGAAGTCTAAGCCTGTGAGTAATTGATCAGTCTGACAACCCCTGGTCCCGGCCACTGGTTCCTTCCCTCACTGAGCTGTTGACCAAAGTGACCCATGAGGTTCCAAAAACAAGACAGAATTCTGTCAAGCTCTTGAATGACCTTCCCATGCCTGAGGCAAAACCCTGTTGCTGAAGAAACCACAGAATGCCATCAATCAGCATCAAGAGACCCTTCAAGGTCCAGAATGGTATCCAGCCCCCAGATGGTAGTTAGCTGGAAGGCACTGCACAAGCTACCAGGGGAAGCTGATCAACGACACTGGAGTAAACAGAGACCACTGGCATGAAACAGTCTGCCGACATGAGTAGGCTGACCACACCTCCTACTGGGAGAGAACAGCAAACCAAGAAAGGAGCACTAGTGTAATGGAGGAGCCTGGGCCTGAGGGAGACAATCAACATCTTTTAAATTTGGCCAAATAATCCACTTAGTGAGGGGAAGCCTATGACTGGAACTGGGGATTCGGGGCAATAGGCCCCGGATCCCGTACTCTTCGGCTCAGAAGAAAAGATGCAATATGGGAGCAAATGACAGGGAGGCTACTAAAAATAGAATCTAGGTAATCCAGAATTGTGTCTATTTATTAACCTGTACTGATCTCACTCTCCGATGGAGATTGTGTTTGTATTTTTCAGGATACATGAGAGAGCTGTGGCTCATCTAATCCTACTATCCAACCGTAGGCAGATAGCTGAGATCCTGGCAAGAGATGAGCCACCACATTCATATTGTGGAGGATCCATATGGAACCCTGCAGAGAATGATGGGATGAACAAGGGACCCACATCCACAGCCATTCAATCAACACAGGATACGCCAGGGTGACAGAAACCAACAATTTTCAACACAAAGCCCCCTAAGCTCACAACATTAAAGCAGCCTTAATACCCACCCACCACCACTCGGAACTGAGCGGAAGAGGGGGCGGAAAGATTGTGAGAGCCGTGGTGGGGGAGACTATCCAGAGGCATGGCACCCTTCAGTAACAACACACTTGGGCCAGGAGGACCTGGCTGATTACTAGGCTATCCAGGGTCCCCTGCCACAAGGACTGATCCAGACGGCCCACGGAGGAGGATATCCAGCTGATTGGGGATGGAGAAGGGGAGCATTGGGGAATTGGGGATAACAACCCATTGTTTGCCCACTGAATAATGTAACTCATTATGGACAATAAATATATATTAAAAAAAACAGACTTGCTTAGCTGAGTTCTGGAGACCCAAAGCTAGCACAGGGAGGCTTTGGCTTTGGCGAGGGCCTCACTTGCAGACAGCTGGAGAGTGGAGAGTGTGCAGAAAAGGCAAATCACCAGGAGCAACCTTGCTTTGAAATAACCTGCTCTCAAGTAATTAATCCAGTCCCAGGAAACCCACCTCACTCCCAGGAGACCTAACTAGGCCTAACCCAGGCTCTAGAAACAGACATCGATCCTTTCATGAGGGCAGAGCCCCACGACCTAATATCCCTCATGATACCATGCTGAGAATCAAATTTCAACATGTACATTAGTGGGGACAAACCATGTACAAACCACAGCAGTGCAATGAACTTCTGGAAATGGCATGTACATTTTTCAGATTAATGTCAAACTTTGAAAACTCGTATTAAGTTTCTTTCCTTTATCGGATTTCAGATCATCTGAAATGTTCTTGTCAGTGACTGAAGACCCTCATTGGACAGTTTTATCAGCGTGCCTGATCCTGGAGTGGCTTGGTAATGAGCGGATATGGATGCCCAGGCCTGCACCTTGCACCCTGGGGCCCAGATCAGTGAGCACGGTGGGCAGCAGGAGTTTTCCTGAAAAAGACTCCTACATTTTCATGGCTGGCACTAACTCAACTATGCACAGAAGTGACTGTGAACCTCCTAAATATATATCCCACTAAATTCAAACTCAATGTATCCTCAGTTTAACTTCCCCTTAGTCTTCCAAGTAGCCATGCACTCCAGTGAGGGTGAGATGTCTCTGAGAAAGTCTTGTGTCAATTTGAAAGAAACACGTGACCTTGAGAAAATATTGCCAGAATCTTTCCCTCAGTAAATTCCCTCTTTCTTTCCTTCCTTCTTCCCTCCGTCCTTTCCTTCTCTTCTCCTTTCCCTCTCTCCCTCCATCCCTTCTTTTCTTTCTCCCCACCTTTCTTTTTTGAAATGGGATCTCCCTGGCCTGGAACTATGTTAGACCAGGCTGGCCTCCACCTTAGAGCAATCCTCTTGCCTCTGCCTCATCAAGTGCTGGGACTCCAGGTGCAACTATGAGCCTCCATGAGGATGAGCTTTGTGTACACCTTGTTCCCTTGGTCATTTTCTTCCTGCTTGGATGGGCTTCACATGCCATGCTGGACATGAGGTGGGCACCCATCCTGTGACCACAGAATGACCAACATGAGGACAAAGCCCATTTACAAAGATGTCGGCACAAAAAGAAAGTTTCCTGCCTGAGGTCACTGTTTACTTTGTCAGACTCCTTGAAACATGAAAAAACAGGGGGCATGTTTTCTGTTATTTGCTAATGAATGTAATCACAAACTGAAACATTTCTCAAGAAGAAGATTTTGAATTAAGGATCTAAGGGACAGAATTTCTTTCACTACTCTCTGTGGATCTTTCAACATTTAAAAAAAATTAATCGGTCTATGTAATAAATAATGAATATCATTTCATATGTTGATCATACTTCTCGTTGGCATTTTTAAAATTAGGAAATTGTTGAAGTCTTAAAATTATGCATTTATTATTTGAGTTGCATTTTCATTTTCATTTAAATTTCCTCCAAACTGTCTGGTTGGGTGGGGCTGAGGGTGTAGCTGAGTGGTTAAACATTGCCTGGGGAGCACAAAGCCCCATGTTCTTCTTAACACTGAACAAAAATTGAGTTGCATGAAAATTTTATCTAAGATGTAACATTGATGAACTTAAGATAATTTTCATGATAGACTTTTATTTTGTATATCTTCACTTTGTTCTTTTACAAAACAGAATTCTTGTTTTTGTTAAACATAAATGGCATAAATTAGTTTGTCACGAATAATTATCAGATATTAATACTTTATATTGCCTAGGTTTTAGTGTATATATTAGGATCCTGTAAAGTAAGATTTAATATGTGTCTAAGGTCATTGCTTAAGCTAGTGAATTTTGGACCTTTCTCAGGGTGGTGCTTTAGGACTGATCACAGTTTTTGTTTTTGTGTTTTTGATGTTATATTAATTTACCAGAGAAAGAGAGAGAGAGAGAGAGAGAGAGAGAGAGAGAGAGAGAGAGAGAGACTACATTGAGCCTCTTGCCACTGTAAATGAACTCCAGATGCACGACCACCTTGTGCATCTATGTGTATGTGGGCACTAGGGAATCAAACCCTGCTCCAACTGGCTTTGCCAGCAAGTGCCTTTAACTGTTAAGCCATCTCTCCTGCCCCTGGTCACATTTTTGCTGAGAGCCTACTAGATATTCTTCTCTTATATCAGATACATGGTTGAGTGAGTTTCATTTGATTTTGTATCACACTTAGGTACTTCTTTCAATTCCATTACGTTCATTTTTATATTTCACACAATACATATGGATTCCCCATCTTTGCCCCTCTCATAATTTCGTGATTCAGTCTCAAGTTCACAGTGTCATGGTATCATCTAATCTTCGTCTTCAACGTGCAGTTCCCTTTGGTTGTCAAACATACCACTCCATTTTTTTGGTAAGTAATCCAGGCCTGGTGTCATATGCCTGTTATCCCAGAACTAGAGAGGGGGAGGCAAGAGGATCACACATGGGAACCAGCTTGGTTTACATAGCAATTCACTTCCACACTAGTCAGGGCTACATAGTGAGACCTTCTCTCCAAAATCTCAGGTCTAGGGAGATGGCTCAGCAGTTAAAGATGTTTGTTTGTAAAGCTTGTCATCCTGGGTTTAATTCTTCAGCACCCACATTAAGCAAGATGCAAAGTGGTGCATGTGTGGCACACGTAAACCCGTACACACACTCACACACATAAACAAACAAAATTGATCTCTATCTGTAATAAGTTATTCATTTATTCAATTTATTCATTTATCCAAGAAATACTTAGCAAGGGCCTCTGCATGGCATATACACTTCTAGGCACTGGAAACACAGTTCAAATAAAATAATCAGGTTCTTGTTCTCGTGAAGGTGCCATTGCAGCAGAAGCAGATAAATAATGTTTTAAAAATAAGAATTAGGGCTGGAGAGATGGCTCAGTGGTTAAGTGCTCTTTCTGTGCAGGCCTAAGAGGGCCTAAGGGGGCCTGAGACTTCGGGAGTACAAATTTCCAAGTCCCAAATCATTAAATCCCACATAAAACTTCTGAGCATGGCCGCCACAGGCACCTGTAACCCAAGTCCTACAGGTGAGCAGAGACCTGGGAGTCATGGGAGCCCTGCAAGCTCTGCTCTGGGAAAACAAGACCAGGAAGAAGAGTGATGCACACTTCCAGCCCCTGCAGGCAAGCAACCTGCCACCATATGGAACCCCCCAAAGGTACATACATGTGTATATACCACACACATGCACATACCACATTACACACATAGGGTCTCACTCTAGCCCAGGCTAACTTGGAATTCACTATGTAGTCCCAGGCTGGCCTCCAACTCACAATGATCCTTCTACCTCTGCCTCCCCAGTGCTGGGATTAAAGACATGCACCACCAAGCCCGGCTTTTTAAATTTTTTGAATAAAGAAAAATGGGAACAATCTAGGGAATTAAGGAGAGCTGGGTTTCCTACAAATCACAACTTGAGTAACTCTAAGGCCAGAGCTCAAAAAATATTACCCACTTGAATGAAATGGTCACGTGTCTCCTTTCCCTAAAATTCTCTCTTGTACTTCAACTCATGGTACTGATAACATTTTTTCACAAGCCGTGATTGCAAATTTTTAAAAGCTGTAATTGCTTATAAAGATCTTAGAGTCATGAATATATTTAGGGAGGACTTCTGAAAATATTGTAGATTGTGATAAATTAGAACCAGCGTGTTAAGGCTGGAAGGGGACAGTTTAGAGATATTCCAGCCACCTGGATTACCAGACCCAACATTGAGACCTGGGGTCCTAAGGGAGTGAAACATCGGATGTCCATAATCCAGACAAGGATGTCTGTTCCCTAAAACAGTGCAGACCAAGGCGGTTAATGTGAGTGAATATGAAACTATGAAGAAGACTCCTTTAACAGAAGAAAATACAGGAGAACTTGTTTGCCATTTCTATAAGAAGTAACATTATCAGGACCAATTCAACAAAGAAACATCTGGATTTAATAACTTCATTCTTTTATTATTCATATTTCATCACTTGTGAATGATATGGAAGTTACAACAAAAGGTTACTACAAAGTAATTGTTTATTTAAGTCCAAAGTCTATATTAATGAGGTATTTCTGATCACATTCTTTGGCAGTTTCAGCTCAGAGTGACTTTTTACTTTTTGTGCTGAACTTCTTCTAGCCAATAGGAAATCAAAGATAAATAAGGTCAGATGCCTAATGGAGTTTTATCATGGACATTTTCTTTTGGGCAGGATAGTCTCTGATGTCTGGGACTGTCCTGAATGTTGTAGGACACTTAGCAACTTGGCTCCTAGACACTCATTAACAGGGACATCTCCCTCATCATTGTGATAATCAATAACTTCCTAAGCCATCCCTGCCAGAGAAGGGGACTGCATTATACCCCTGCAATGAACCATTGAGGATGGGCATCCCTTCATGTGACCCTGCACAGAGGGAGAGGTACCTCCCTAACCAAAATACTCCAACAATGCCATTCCTACTCAAAACATTTGAGAATTTCTCTTCTGGATTTACTTTTAGATCCTGAGTCATGTTCTTTTGAGTTTGTTGAACAGAGGGAACTTTCTTCTTTTGGAATAATCCCAAAGTCACTTGCAGCCAAGCCTTGTGAATATGATGAGTGAACAAGCTGGACAATATTATTTTTAGCTAAAAGCACTTTCACAGAACACAAAATTATGAGCTGACACTTCACAGTTATTGAATTATGAAAAGCACTTGGTTTTTGTAAGAGGTATCAGTTAGTTATTTTTCATATTCTTATTATCAAAACGTTGTTGTTCATGTTTAGATCCATGGTTTTATGGGTCTCAACATGAAAAATAATAACTGCCTTTAAGGAATCTGCTCTTTAATGAGGGCAATAGACAAGAATACCAATAATTGCAACAAAAATGTATAAGTGAGTGCCAGAAAAGGAACATTCTGCTGTGGTGGGCACACAGGGGTGGGCACTCATCTAGTCTGACAAGGGGCATGTGGAAAGATGACTAACTGAGGTTGTGTTGCCTGAGTTTTGAAGGTACAGTTTCAGTTGTTTTTGGAGTAAAATGGATGATATTCTAATCCAGGCAGCAGCAGCAATGCATTCAGAGATACAAAGGATTACAAATGGGTGTACTTTGTGAACTTTAAGTTATTTGGTGTCTGCAGCAGACGGTATCTGTGAAGGAGGGGCAGGAAATGACACTGGCAAATTACAGAGTGCCTTGTCATAGCAATTTTGTGTCCCAGACAAGGAATTTGGATTCTGTATTGAAGACGAAGGACAGCTGGGAAGGACTTAAAGGGTAAAAATGATGCTTGCATTTTAAGTAATTCTAGCAACAAAATTTAAAATGAACTGGAAGATGGTGAGACCGTACAGAAATGAAGATGCTAGGAAATATGGAAGAAATTGGTATGGACAAACTGGGTGTGGTGCACATGCCTTTAATCCCAGCACTGGGAAGGCAGAGGTAGGAGGATCAAGGCCAACCTGGGACTGCAGAGTGCCAGGTCAATCTCAGCTAGAGTGAAGCTCTACCTTGAGAAAACCACACACACACACACACACACACACACACACACACACACACACACACACACACACACAAAGAAATTAGCATAGACAATGAATAGAGAGGATGAATAAGAAAAATAAAAATGATAAAATAACAATAATTAAAGCATAATTACTAATCAGAAATGGAACCCATTTTGATAATGGATCAGTATAGAGAGTTTGGAAACTAGCATGTGTGTGAAATAAATGTATATTTATTGTGTGTGTATTATTGTGTGTGTATAATGACTGTATTTTTAAATTTTTATTTATACAGTTACATATGTGTGTGTGTGTGCTCACTCAAGTGTGCTAGGCCTTCTTACTGCTGCACACGAACATCAGCTATTGTGCCACTTTTTGAGTCCAGCTTATGTGGTTGGTTTGGGAATTGAATCCAGGCCTGTAGGCTCTGCAAGCAAACACCTTTAACTACTGATCCATTTCCCCAGCCCCTTGTATTTTAACTAGTAGAAAATGCATGGACTATTAATACAAGGTACCATTAAGAAGGATATGTTGGCTTTTTAATTAACAAATCACCAAGAACTTGGTGGCTTGAACCATTTGAGTATACCACCAGAGTCTCAAGTCAAGGTGTAATCAGCCCAAATTCCATAACTTCAACCATGTTTGGGAAAACCTTTCTTGTCAAGGAAGGTAACATATCAAACCTGGGGTTTGGTGCACGCACATCTTGTGGAAGCCATCATTCTGCCTACTTGCCAGTGATAAATGTCCGTGTAGATCGCTCCCTTACATCATAAATGAAAAATAGATTGCTGATGAATTAAATATCTTTTATTGTGAAGTATGATCTCACTCTAGCCCATGCTGGCCTAGAACTCACTCTGTAGCTCCAGGCTGGCCTTGTACTCACTGTGGTCCTCCTAACTTAACCTCCCAAGTGCTGGAACTAAAGGCATGTATCACCACACCTGCCTACAGATACTAAAACTTTTTGTTTTGAAATAATTTAAACTTACAGAAAAGTTGAAGAATAGGGTTAGGGGGTGGCTCAGTGGTTAAAGGTGCTTTTTGTTTGCAAAGCCTAGGTTCAATTACCTGGTGCTCATGTAAAGTCAGATGTGCAACGTGGTGCATGTGTCTGGAATATATTTGCAGTGGCAAGAAGCCCAGACATACCCATTTATCCCATTTATTCTCTCTCTCTCTCTCTCTCTCTCTAATAAATGAATAAATAAAAATGGTTTTAAAAAATAAAGGTTGAAGAATAATACAAAAACACAAAGAACTCCTATATATCTTTTACCCAGAGACCTAATTGCGTCAAGAATATTCTTTTTGGCAAAAGAATGCATTTCCAGTTCATATGTCATACCCAGTTTAGTTTCCTTCACCCTGAAACACTCAGTCTTCTCTTGACTCCCATGGTTTCAGCACTTTTAAAGAACACAGCAGGTTGTGGTGGCACACGCCGGTAGGATATTGCTGAAGAGGCAGAGGCAGGAGGTTAATGAGCTTGAGGCCAGCCTGGGCTACACATTTAAATGGCCCACTAAACAATGTAACTCATTATGGACAATAAAGAAAAAAAGTTAAAAAAATAAAATAAAATAAAATTAGCATATACAAAAAAAAAGAACACAGACCGGTAACTTTGTAGAATGTCTCTCGATTTAGGCTTATCTGAAGTTTCTTTCTGATTAGACTCAGATCATACTAGGAGTTTATGGCAGCGGTGCTTAGTTCTTGCATGGTGTCTGTCTGTCACTTCTGGTAGCACTAATTTGATGTGTAGGTTAGGATGTTATCTGACAGGTCTCCAGACTGAAGTTACTCCATTATCCTTTATAACTAATAAGTATTTTGAGATTGCAAAACTTGTGTTCATTGCACTTTCATCCACTACTATTAGAAAGCATTGGTGATTCTTTTGAAATTTTACTATGCCAATTGCCAAAAAGGGATTTTCTAAGCCCATCTTTCCTTTTAAATGTAGTAGTCCAGGAAATGTGGTCTTTCGGTTGCCCTCTTCTGAGAGATACCCATCGCTAGGTTAATATTTGTTAGTCTGGAGGAATTCCTCTCTGAAAGACCGGGAGAGTGAAGGTCCAGAGGTTGAATTTATCCCAAGTGGGTTCAATGAGTGACCGTCCAAGGGGTAAAGAATTAAACCGCTTGACAAGGGTAGGCTGGATGGACAGATGATGGCATACGTCTGGATAAGGAAGGAAGGAAATAGAGAAGACCTAGAACTTTGATGATGTCACCGTGGTGGAGAGGCAGCCCTGGAGAAGGGCAAGGTCATTGCAGCACTGAGCACAAGGGCTGGCTCAGGTCTTTTTCTGATTTTTCAGATGCTCACAAATGCTTTTGAGCCTTTATGTCTTCATACACTGCTTAAGTACATGAGGTAATTCACACCAATCAAAGTCGTGACACCAACCAACTGCCTTCCCGTGTGAGCCTGATAATGTTGATGTCTTGATGACGGGATTTCATGCCATCAACTTTGAAGTTTTGCTTCAAGGTCATCAAAGCAACACCCCAATTTGTTTCAGCTGCTACTCAGTGTCACATTGATTCTTCCTGTTGAAAAAAAGAAATGGCAACCCTTTGCTGGTTGTGTTCATAATTGAAACAGAAAGTTCCTGGGCTCCAGTTTTCTTACAGATTGAATATATCCTAAATTTAGCTCTTTGGTCATCATTACCAAAGCTACTCATGTTAAGAGCCCCCAAATCCCGATATTAAACACACTCAAGTCTCTGAACTTTTTTCAGAGTTGATTAAGATGTTATCTTCCAGGTTTCTCAACTAAAAAGTTACTTCTTTATCCTTTGTAAGTATTTTCATTAGTTCAGTTTTATATCTGATGAAAGTCGTCTTCTCCAGCATTGAGCTTCATGTTGAAGTCAAAATTACTTCCTCTCATCATGGTCTTCAGGCCCACACACCACTTCTAAACATTTCTAATGAATCATTTGCAGAATTTATGTTACTGAAATTTCAGTCTCAGGCTGGAGAGATGGCTAAGAGGTTGAGGCACTTGCCTGCAAAACCTAAGGACCTGAGTTCGATTCCCCAGTACTCAAGTAAAGCCAGGTGCACAAAATGGTGTATGCATCTGGAGTTCGTTTGTAGTGGCTGGAGTTCCTGGTGCACCCATTCTCTCTCTATCTCTTCCAGTCTCTCTCTTCTTGCAAATCAATAAATATTTTTTAAAATTTAGTCTCGAAGCTTTGTCTGAATAATAGTCCCTTGTTTTTAAGCCAGTGCAGAACTGTATGTGCTACTGGACCTACAACCTTCTTAGTTCAGACAGGCCCTGTTTGCAGGGATCACAGGAGACTCTGGCTGGTTTCCTTAGTACATAACTGTACCCTGTTAGTAGTATGTACTTTCAATAACCCATACTGAAGAAGAAATAGCAATATGAACAAAAGAACTGATCTAAGTGAAGGCTTTGCCTCTCATCAGCTCAGCATCTGAGCTCCTATGACAAACACTCGCATTTCTGTCACTGGCACCTGGAAGGAAAACGTTCCTCTACTCCTTAGTGTCCTTAGATGTGAATAATGAAATTGATGCGTATAGCTAAGTGTCAGCTTCTCAAACCAAAAACTAGTTCCTTTTCTTCTCTTCTTCCTCCTCCTGTTTTCATAAAAGGAAAGGAAGGAGTTAGCTGCTTAAATGTCAGACTCACAGCAATAAAGAACCTGTTTGTTTCACAGCCTTGGAAACATGTCCAGAGGACAGATAAGAGACATGGTGGGGGGAGGGGATCCATAGCTTCTCTGTCCTCTTCTTCCTCTTAACCAAGATTCCAACTCATTTTTGTCTGATTCTCCCAGCTACTAGATTATAAAAATTAGGTCTTTGAAATGAGAATGAGAAAGGAAAAAATGTCATCATGTATATTCATTTGGTTTGGGAATAAAAAAAAGGGTGCCCTATAATTTAGAACAAGAGACAAGGATGACTCATTACAACAATGAAGGTTATTAAGGAAATGAACAAATCCGTCACACCACTCCAGCCGTTCTTGTCATCACAGTAGCATTGCCAATTTTCCTATATGCCTGGTAATTGCTATTCTATATCTTCGTATATGGAATAGAAGACCCTTTCTGATGTAACAATAAGTATGAGAACAGTCTTAAATCCATCATTAGATGAGGCTGTAAAAAGCAATAACTAGAGCAGGTACAAGCTCCCTGAGAATGCTGAAAAAAAGAGTCATTCAAAATTGCTGTACTGAAAATGTACTGACTTATTCTGTGCAATAAAAAAGATCTATAAAATTTAATAGTCATCAGTATAAAAGACCATAATCCTTAAAAATTAAGACTGTGTTGATAATGTTAAGTTAAATTAATAACCCAAACCAGGAAAGTGGTACAGAGCCTAAACTAACAGTTTGATTTCTTTGGTTTAATAAGACTATAAATGTTTAACAAAAAGAATAAAAGAAACCTGCAGTGCATCAGTGTAAACATACATTACATAGTTTGACTGCATTTAAGACAACTAAGATTTTCCTTATGTTTTGCTTGAAATGATGTTGTTTGGCTGGGCAGTCTTGGACTTACAGTTTTCCTGCTGGACACATCTGTAATTGTCACAGGTATGTTTTCACCCAAGCCTGCTTGTCCAATGAAGAGGAAATATGGTCAGGAGGAATGGGTGAGATGCTAACATGCACACTTACCTTCAGCTCCTGCCCACAAATGAAAGGCCATGATATTCCGTCTAGAAATTACAAAGCATATCTGTAGAAACTGAAAGAAAGAAAAGATTTGTAGAGCAGCCGAGAGTGTGGACTTTGGTCTCCAACAAATTTGGATTTTAATTCTGGTTCCTTCCCTTAAGGTTGGTGTAACATTGAACAAGCTCTCTAATCCCTCTAAGTCTATTTTCTTACTTTCCCTCCCAAGTATGTGACATTTAAGGCACACGGAGATTCTGAGTATTTGACTGTTATGCCCCATGAACAAACATATCGTGGTTTATAAATTGACTTTGGAATTTTAGAGTGTGAAAATTTTAGATCTAAGTAGTAGGACTCATTTTATGAGGTTAATTGTAAAAGTACAAAACTTTGTTTTTTTTTTAAACTACTAAGAACTTTTCAAAGGCATTAAAATATGTCTCTCAAATTCCACATCCGCTGTGCGTGGTGGCACATGCCTTTAATCCTAGCATTCCCGAGGCAGAGGTAGGAGGATGGCTGTGAGTTCCAGGTCAGCATGGGCTAGAGTGAGACTCTACCTTGAAATAAAACCATATTCACTCATAATACTTTTTATTGTGCTACTTATCAAACATGAAAGTGCCACTTATCCATACTTTTGAAAATTCATGAATTTTTAATTCATTTTATACATGTATATAATGTATTTTGATTCTAATGCCACCCAATTCCCTTCTCTTAACCTTTCTCCTTGCCCCTCTTCCAATGAACAGCTTCTTCCCAACTAGCCCCTCATCTTTTACTGTGGTTTCTCTTTTTTCCTTGTATGTAAGTGTGACCCACTGGATTTAGTTAGGGGGGTCTGCATGAGCATGGGTGGGGAATTATTTCTCAAAGCATGTGGCTTCTACCAGTGGCTATGCCCCTGCAGAAGATGTCTCCCATCACCCTAGCCATCATTAACTGGCAATAACTCCTCTTGGTGGCATGAGAGACCCATGCTTTCCTCCATCATCCAGAACAGAATGCTGATGGCCCAGTATTGTGTGGATCCTGTGCAGAACATGACAGTCACTGTGAGGTCATGAAAGCAATGGCCATGTTAGGCCCCGAAGCTCTCCTTCCCATCCTCTGGCTCTCACAGTCTTTGGGTCCTCTCTTCCAGAGTGTTCCCTGAGCCTCAGAGGGGGTGATACAATGTCTCATTTAGCACTGAGCCCTAGGTAATCACTTCTCAGCTTTGGTGAGTTTTGAGTCCCGTCAATAGTCACCACTATCTTCAAAAGAAAGCTTTTTTAATCAAAAGTGAGAACAGCATTGTGGTAGCTTGACCGTATATTCCGCATTGCCTCAGGTGTTAATATGAAACTTGTAACCTGGATCTCCAGTCATCTGGCTGGAGGTGTCACTGGGGCAGTCCATGGAGTCCAGCCCTAAGGTGCCACGTGGGGGGGGGGGTCTGATTTCCAGCCCTAAGGTATGCAGAGCAGTCTGAGCTCTGGCAGATTTTTGTTCTTGCTGCTTTTTTGGTGTTTGCTGGCAGGTAGTGGTTTCTCTCTCTGCTTGGATTTATGAATGAAAGCCATCTTCTTCCATCATTGATGGAACTTCCCTTGGGTGTGTAAGCTGAAATAAATCCGGTTCCTCCCATAAACTGTGTTTGGTTGGATGTTCATCTTGGCATTGTGGAGCTACTATAAGCATTAGCATATGGGCATAAACATATTTATGTGGAGGATGATTTGATGGGCACACAACATATGCATTTAGCCAAACAACAGTAGAAGCATCCCACTTAGGGCTTATGACCTCCTCAGCCATAGCTTTCCTCCCATTCCATATATATATAGAGCTAGAGAGTAGTTGTTTACCCCTATACCAGTCATACCATTATTGCACCACTGGGCATATCTTGCCTGCCTAATTAGCTGTGTAGCTTGCAGCTTCCACCGCTGGTTAAGACTTTTGATGGCTTTTCTCTTGCAGCAGCCTGTTAGCACCTTGGAGCTCTGACAGCTAGCCAGCAGGGAGGAGGCTTCCAGCTTAGTTCTAGCTTGATTCTTCAGTGTCCTGTAATTGAACCAAGTGGTTTCTTCAACAACAGGGTCTTGTGCTTTTTGGTAACCAAGAGCCCTAGCAAGAGCTTGCATTGTTTGGGGGGGGGGCTCAGGAGCCTCTCTGACCAACAACAGTTCACTGGGAGATACGTTGCCCCTGGTGCTAGACTTTTCCTATAATAACCTATGGCTTGCTTCTTCCACCCATGCAGTGTACTTCTATTCAAATTCTTTAAAAAAATTTTTTTAGGCTGGAGAGATGGCTCAGTGGTTAAGAACACCTCCTGCACAAGCAAGAGAGCCTGAGACTGCTGGAGATCAAATCTCCAGAACCCACATAAACAACTAGGTGTGTACCTATAACTGTAGTCCCACAAAAAGGAGCAGATACCAGGGAATTGCCACAGCTAGGAAAAAAAACCAGCAAGCTCCTGTATCAGTAAGAGACTCTGGCTCGAAATAAGAATAGACAGAAGGGCAAAGAAGTGGAACACCTGACATTCTGCTCCAGCCACCACAGGTGAGCATGGGGCACTGCCAGAGCACACACATACACAAGAGCACATGCATGTGCAAAGACCACATACACATATCATACCGCACACATACACAAGAGAACATACATGTGCAAAGACCATATACACAAACCAGTCACACAGATACATAAGAGCACATACATGTGCAAAGACCACATATACAAACTAGTCACATACATACACAAGAGCACATGCATGTGCAAAGACCACATACACATACCAGTCACACACATACATAAGAGCACATACATGTGTACCACATATACATGCTATGTTAATAAATAATAATTATACATTAATTATGCAACTATTAATTATACATGTTATTATTGATCATTAATAATGCCATGTATTTATACATATACACACAAGCAAAATAAACATAGTTTTAATTAATTAACAAAGAAGTAGATTTCCATATGCTTTTTCATGTTTCAGTTTTGGCCAACCCTCCCCCAATTCTTCTTCTCCATCCCCCCAACTCTGTCTCCACTTAAACCTTTCCGTTCTCAGTGCTTCACCCCTCTACTTTCACATCACATGTTCTACCGTCCTCTCCCCTTAAGCCCACTCCCCCACCATGGCCCATTTCTAGTTTCCTGGCCTCTACTGACTCTCACTCACTTTCACTTACATACATATCTAAAGCTTCAAAGCTGGGAACCACATATGAGAGAACATGTGATATTTCTCTTTCTGAGCCTGTGTTATCTCTTTTAGTATAATCTCTTACAGATTCATCTATATTTCTCTAAATTTTATTTTTCTTTGCAGCTGAATAAAACTCCATTGTGTATATGAACCACATCTTCAACCAACCAGAAGCAGCTGATGGAAGGAAAGAGTTTATTTTGGCTTATAGTTTTGAGGGGAAGCTTTGTCATGGTGGAGAAAGCATGACAGAGCAGACAGCTGGAGGGTCACATCTTGCCATATCAGCTTGGACGAAACAGCCAGAGTAAGCTAGCACTGGCAAGTAGGCTGGACTATAAAACCCTAAGGCACACTCTTGGTAAAACACTGCCTCCAGCAAGGATCCACATCCCAAGGATTCCACCAGCTGGGGACTAAGAAGGAGGTTTAATCATATACTTGGGGGCAGGATATTTTACAAACCATTACACCGTTTCCCAGATATTGTGAATAGGGCAGCAATAAGCATGGATGAGCAAGTTTCTCTGTAGTAGAGGGTAGAGTGTAAGCCCAAGAGTGGCACAGTTGGGTCAGTTGGTAATTCTATTTGCAGTTTTTTGAGACCCCTCGATGTTGATTTCCATAGTGGCTGCATCAGCTTGCACTTCTACCAACAAATAGGGGTCCCTCTTTTCACATACCCTTACCAGCATTTGTTGTCACTTAATTTCTTTTAAAAAATATTTTTGCTTATTTATTTGCAAGAAAGGAAAGAGAGAGAATGGGCAAATAGGCACACCAGGATCTCCAGCCATTGCAAATGAACTCCACTTTGTGCTTCTGGCTCTACATGGGTACTGGGGAAGCGAACTCCACACTGTCAGGCTTTGGAAGCAAGTGCCTCTAACTGCTGAGCCATCTCTCCAGCCCTCTATAATTTGACTTCTTGATGCTCGCCGTTCTGGCCAGGGTGAGATGAAATTTAAAAGTAGGTTTAATTTGCATTTCCTTGATGTTACTATATGCTTTAAAAAATATTAAGCTGGATGTGGTGGCAAACAGAGGTAGGAGGATTGCTGTGAGTTCGAAGCACTCTGAGATTCACATAGTGAATTCCAGGTCAGCCTGGGCTAGTGAGACTCTCCCTCAAAAAATAAAAATAAAAATTTATAACTATTTGTTTCTTCTTTGAGAACTCTGTTTGGTTCCATAGATCATTTTTTGGTTAGGTTGTTGATTTTTTTGATATTTAGATTTTTTGAGTTCTTTATATATTTTAGGTATGAATTTTCTGTCAGATGTATAGCTGTGAAAGATTTTCTCCCATTCTATAGACTGCCTCTTTACTCAGTTGATGGTTTCCTTTACTGGACAATAGCTTTTTAGTTTCATGAGATTCCACTTGTTAACTGTTTATTTCCTGAACCACCAAAGTCAAAAAGTTCTTTCTTACACCTACATCTTGGATTGTACTCTCTAGTTTTTTCTCTATCTGTTTCAATGATTCATGCCTTACATTGAGGTCCTTGATTCATTTGGAGTCAGCTTTTATTCAGGGAGAGAGATAAGGATCCGATTTCATTTTTCTTCATGTGGATATCTGGTTTTTTTTCCAGTACTTTTTCCTGAAGATTCTGTCTTTTCTCCAATGTGTATTTTTGGCATCTTTGTCAAAAACCAGATAGCTGTAGTTACCTGGGCTCATACCTAGATCCTCTATTCTGTTCCATTAGCCTATGTGTCTGTTTTTGAGTCAGTTCCTTGCTATTTTTATTACTGTGGCTCTGTAGTATAACTTGAAACCAGGTCATCAGGTATGGTGATACCTCCAGCCATATATTTGCCCAGGGTTGTTTTGACTATTCGGGGTCTTTTGCTTTTCCATATGAATTGTAAGAATTTTCTATTTATGTGAAGAACGAGACTTGGATTTCTTCTTAGAGCCTGCTTACTCTAATGACCTCATTTTAACTTTATTAGCTCAGTGAAGACCCTATCTCCAACAAAGGCACATTCTGAGGGAACAGGGAATGAGAGAAACACAATTCAACTCCCAACTAACTCTGTAGATGAAAGAAAGCTACCAGCTTCTACCCCATAAAAACCTTCCATCACTGGGGATATGGGTTCAGAGGGATATGACCCACCAGAGATGTCCAGGCACGAATCAGTCTTTGTAGATGACAAAATCAATGCTAAATTCTGTTCCTCTCTTACCAGCTCGCTATATTTCCTCACATGCTCATGTAAACACAGATATTTTAAAACACAATTTTGGAATCGTCTCACTGAGTGAATATGGAAGAAGGTACAGGAGGGGTGGGGTGAGCTTACATCCTGCTTTTCAACCCTTTCTGGACCCTCAGCAGAGACAAAAGAAAGTTTCTCAGTTGCTAAACTGGAAGGAAAAAATCATTTCTAGCTCATGCAAAAAAAGATCGTCTGTGATATTATACTGTTTAAGTGTAAGTATACTCAAGTACTTGATCTGAATATGAATACAAAATTCCACATTTAGGTCAAGACTGGAGTGGAAGATAAGTGTTGTAGGTCACATTCCATATGGCAGATATAGTGCTTTGTACTTGTATATCTAATTTCGACTCAATAAATGTGCATCTTAGATGACTACATTTTAAATTATTTTCCTCCATGCTGTTCCTGGCCACAAGGAAATAAAATATGTCTCTTTGTATTAGCATAAGTGTATTTAGTCAGGGTTCTCTAGAGGAACAGAACCAATAGAATGAACATATATTACAGAGGAGATTTATTCAATTGGCTTACATGATATGGGTTAGGCAGTCCAATAATGACTGCTTGGAGGCTGGAGAGTCTGAGAACTTGGTAGCTACTATGTCTACAAGGCTGAATACCTTAGCAGTCCCAGAGTGGTAACTGAAGGCCTAAAATATTCCTGAAGAGTTGCTGGTCTTCAGTCCACATTGGAGGGTCAAAGAAGCTGAGCTCTGATATGAAGGACGGCAGCAAAGGCAGCAACAGTAACAACGGGATAGACCCATCCACCAGCAAGAAGTAGACAGGCAAGTGAACAGCCAGTACTGGAATCTTGATTGGATTGTATTGAATCTTAGATTGCTTTTGGGAAGAGGGCCATTTTATGTCATTGATTCTTTCCTCCATTTCTTTCTTCAGTGTTTTAATATTTTTACTCCAAAGGTGTTTTGCTTTTTTGTGGCTACTGTGAATGGGAATGCTGCCCTGGTTTCTTTCTCAGTGGGTTTGCTAGTCGTACATAAGAAGGCTACTAACTATGGTATATTAATTTTGTGTCCTGCCACTTTGCAAAAAGAGTTTATCAACCCTAGAAATTTTCTAGTGGAGTTTTTAGGGTCTCTTATACATAGAATCATATCATCTATAAATAGGGATGGTTTGACTTTATCCTTTCCTATTTGTATCCCTTTTATTTCTTTCTCTTGTCTTATTGCTCTAGTTAAGATTTTAAGCACTATTAAATAGGAATAGATAAAGTGGACACCTTTGTCTTGTTTCTGATCTTAGGGGAAATGCTTCAAGTTTCTCTCCATTAAGCATAATGTTGGCTATAAGTTTGTCATATATAGCCTTTATTGTGTTAAGATATGTTCCCCCATCCTTTGTCTCTTCAAGGGTTTTTTTTTTTTTTTTTTTTTTTTGGTTTTTCGAGGTAGGGTCTCGCTCTAGCCTGGGCTGACCTGGAATTCATTCTGTAGTCTCAGGCTGGCCTTGAACTTGCGGCGATCCTCCTACCTCTGCCTCCCGAGTGCTGGGATTAAAGGCGTGTGCCACCACACCCAGGTTTTTTTTTTCTTCAGGGTTTTTATTATGAAAGATTGTTGTGTGTCAAAGGACGTTTCTGCATTGAGATGATCATGTGATATATATTTATTGATTTAAGTAGTTAGAACCATCCCTGCATCTCTGAAATGAAGCCCTCTTGATTAAGGTGAATGATCTTTTTTTGGGGGGGAGGGGTTGAGGTAGGGTCTCGCTCTAGCCCAGGCTGTCCTGGAACTCACTGTGTAGCCTCAGGCTGGCCTTGAACTCACAGCAATCCTCCTACCTCTGCCCCCAAGTGCTGGGATTACAGGCATGTGCCACCATGCCCTGATTGAATGATCTTTCTGATATGTTCTTGAATTCAGTTTATGAATTCTATATATTCTATATATATTCTATATATTCTATAATTTTCCTTTTTTGTTGTTGTGACTATCTGAATTAAGCCTCAGCTTTCTCGCTTGTAAGATGACAATGCAACAAGTACTCATCTCTTTCTAGAGTTTGTTAGGATCACATTAAATAATACATGTAAACACTAAGCAAATAGTAAGCATTCAAAAATGCTACCTAATATGTCATTAATACTATCAATATGAAAGTATTTTTGTTTGAAAACACGCTGTATCTTTAGTAGGAAATGCTCACACATCCTTTTGGGGACCTTATTCAACAATGACCTTGAACCTAAAAATTCTGTACTTACATTAGTTGTCAGTTGAGAAGAGTCAGGTTCTGAATGAAATGGTAAAGTCTGTCTTTGAAAGTCTCTCTCTCTCTCTCTCTCTCTCTCTCTCTCTCCTTCCTCATCCCCTCCTTCTATTTCTCTTCCTAAGGTTTCTTCCCTCTCCCATAAAGACACTTAGGATTTGCATGACAAGGGCTCTCACAGCACTGTTGGAGGACATCCGAGGGCTTTCTTGCCTTTCTCATGCCAACGAAAATTTCCAGTTTCGATGGCACATTTCCTCCATGCATATAGTAATCAAGATGATTTTTTGGCCCAAGTATATTATCATCTATTATAATTATTATGAGTTTATTCTGTGCCTCTAGCCCTTTGTGTTGTTATTGAATGAGTGCCTAATAATATATTTCATGAACTTGAAAAACAATGACTATAACATATTCTTTTATGTTATGCTATACACAGAAGTGGGGGTGGAAGGACTTGCTATCGAACTATGCCATGCTGTTATTTGTAAGAGGTAGTCTGACTCCAGATAGTAATAGATGAAAAATGCATGTTCTTTAGGTGCTGGAAACCAGATGTAGGGAATCCAACCCAGGTTGGTAGGCTTCGGAGCCATCTCTCCAGCCAAGAACCTTATTTTTTTTAAAGGTTAATCTAAAGAATAAACCACAAAATGGGCAATTGAAAACAGGAAAAAAAGATTACCCACAATTGTATTGCAGGAATGCAACTACCATTACTTATTCATTCACTTTCATCTAGTTAATTTCCACTGTACCATCAGCTCTGTGCTGGAGATTTGGAAATAAATCCAACAAAAGTGTCTGTCCTCAAGGGACTCCCAGCAAAATAGAGGAGGTGGACATGTAAAAAAAAAAAGAAAAAGAAAAAAAAAGAGCACAATTACAATTACAAAACCAAGTGGTAAGTGATGTACTAAGGGTTGGAGGAGGCATGCTGTGTGAGCTGAGCAGATAAAGGACTTGATACTGCATGTTAGATGATAATGGTTAAGAGCAACATTGCTCATGCTTTAATGTTAGTGATAAAAGAAGATGGAAAATTGATGTACTCTCTAATGATACTATGTAAAAATTCCCCAAAGATTTCCCAGCCAACAAAGACTTCAGCTGAATCTTGGATGATGGGCCAGGGAAGGAAGGGAATTCAAAATTGGAAAAAGGCAGGAAAGCAAAACAGAGTACATAACCTGTTTGGCAACTATTATAACTTTGGTGTGGTTGGAGTGTGGGATTTCCATGAGGGAGCAACCAGGGGTAAAACTGGAATGACAAGCAAGTGATAATAAGATTTTAAAAAAAGATAAAGAAAAATCACATAGTGCTAGAGAGTTTGAACTTTAGCCAGTCACTTATGAGTAGCCACGAAAGAATTTTAAAGTGGAAAAGCATGCTCAAATTTGGTACTACAAATATAACTATGTCAGCTGTACTGAAAACGAAGACAGAAAGACTAGTGAGAAAGCTGTTGCAATAATCTAGGAGGGAGATAATAAAAGATTGAATTGAGGAAATGGCAGAACGAAGGAAAGAAGAAGAGAAGGAAAGAGGAAGGGAGGATAGGACGGTTGGAGGGAGGGAGGGAGGGAGGGAGGGA
>PVHP010024584.1:0-26292 GCA_004024765.1 Zapus hudsonius | reverse complement strand
GTCAAGGCGGGATCCGTTTCGATTTCATATTGCAGGATACTTGTGCCATTGATGACTGGCTCTGTCTTGTTTTTAACAATATTGAAAGCCTCGTGTGTCTCCAGGCAAAAGGTAGTGATTGAAACCAAGATGAAGAATAAGGAGGCAAAAGCAATAAACTGTAGAGGAAAAAGAAATGAAAACACAGATTGATCTGAATTATAAGACTTTGATCCAAATCTAAGAACATTGATTTCTGTCGGGTGTTTCTCATTTGAAAGGAGAGATGTCTGTGTATGTCTATATGTATGTATGAAATCATCAGAGTGTACATGTGATGTGTTTCAAATTCTGTTTGCTGTTTACATAGAGACAAGGTTTTGCTTTAAATTGGAAAATAATTTCTTGAAATTATTTTTGTAATGAAAAAATAACCTGTGAATGAAGCAAAAAAAATTACTCCAGGAGAATTGGAAAGTGCAATGAGCTGTAAAAGAAAAGAAACAATGCTTTCCACTATTGTTTGTGGTCCTAAAACTCTTCAGATATTACATCAAATTTTCTACCTATGAATATGACATACATTATAAACTAATGGAGATTTAGAAGCTACTCAAACTTAACAGTGGGTTTCTATTATGAATGGAATATCCTGGGTGTCCTGAGGTATGAACATGAAAAGAATCATTGCAGTGTATATCAGTAGGAGGTGAAGACTTCTCCCCTAGTTTAAATCTAGGAAGGAAAAGTTAAGACAACGAGAATAAAAGAGGAGAAACTGAGTTAAGGAGCACATAACATACAGTCTTCTTTCTCTGTTATAAAAAAAAAGAATTTAAAGTATTGGAGCAATGAATTATAAAGTGAAATTTTTAAAAAATTAAGTCTTTAGTTCTTCAGTCAATAACATAAATATATAAGAACATACTAATATAGATTAATAAGAAGAGTTCCCACTTATATAGTTCAGAGGAGAACCAGTCCCCATTGGAAGCAATATATATATATATATACATATATATATATACATATATGTGTATATATATGTATATATATGTATTGCTTCCAATTATATATATATATACACACACACACATACACAACTTATTCTTCATGTCAGTGTGCGTAATAGCACTACTGCTTCCCCCATGTTGCAGTTCAGGAATATCAGTCCTGGAAAATTGAAGTCAATTTTCCTAAATTATATTATATAAAATTCATAGACTTGAGACACTAATCTGACAAGCTTGGCTCCAGATTCCATTGCCTTCAATTACCAATATCCCAAATTAAGAATACAGATGCAGAGGTAGCCTTTAACTTAGTATGGGACCCCATTCTTCTTAATATTCAAAATCTGAGTATTTGAACTCCATGTGTTTGAATGAATACACTGTTGCCCTGGGTGCTGGAGGATTTCAGAATGGTCACAGGGTTCTAGTGTTCTCCAGCAATCATCTCATATGCTAACATTTGCTAAATGAGAAGATTGTTTTGGTAATAGACAAACAATTGAATTCCAAGAGAAGGAAACTGTCAGTCAAGGGGAGGAGGTCCTTATTTAGAAATAATGAGGTCTATCCAATGCTCAAAATTGTTCCCTGATATTCTTCCAGCCTGCCACTGGGCAAGTCTGAGCCATGTCTCAAACCTCTTTTTACTTTCTTTCTGCATTTGTCTGCATGTTGTTAGGTGTATGAGTGCATCTGTGTGCACAATGTCTGCAGAGGCCAGTGGTTGATGTTAGGTATTTTCCTCTATAACTCTCCACTTAAATTCTTGAGCCAGGGTCTCTCACTTGAACCTCAACTCACTGATTCAGTTAGTTAGGCCACCCAGCTTGCCTGGGGCATTCTTGTCCTCTGCCTCCTGAGTGCAGGGAGACTCTGCTTCACCCTACCAGCATCTATATGAGCTCTGGGGATCCAAACTCGGGCTCTCAGACTAGTGATTGCTTTACCCACTGAGCAATCCCCACAGGTCAAGAACCTGCCTTTTCAATCCAACAAACATGAGAGGATAAATAACCTGCCAAACTAAAGGACTAAATAAAAATTTTGGAACTATTTCTGTGTAGTGTGTGTTAGTCCATCAGTCATGTAGAATTAAACAATTTACATTTTTGTATCAGTGGCTTATTTCCCTATACAAAAGTCCCAAGTGCTCTTGATTTTGTTACTATAATCTAACCATTAGCTTTTCACAATACTGTGAGAAACTAACAGTTCATCTCACGTATAGTTCTTTTTAGTCAATTGGTTGTAATACTATCTTGGATACATCGAAAGATGGTTTGCAGTAGACGAATCAATTAACCTTGATTGAGAAATGATTTCTTAATATCACCCTCATTTTATCTATAGATTTGAAAATTATACCTGTTTCTGATTCTACTTAAAATCTTTGCAATTAGAATCTTAATACATAGATATTATCCCCCACCACCACCACTGGTTACAGCTCTCCACCTCAGTTTCCAGCTTTTAGGCTATATAAGTTCAGGGTGAAAATTCTACCTATGATAAGACAATTAAGGTGAAGTTTTATTATATACTAATAATAATCTTCATCCATTTTTTTTCAGTTGACTTCAGTCTCAAATGCCACCTGAATTCATGTGTCACAGTAAGTGGGAGTTCCCAATGTTTCCTCTTTTATTAGGCCTGGTGTGCCTGCCCACATCCATACAACAAAAACAATTTTATAGTACATTTTTATATTTGTCAATATAAACTTCAGGGCTTTTCTTAGCTAAATATTTTCCTTTTACTCATCCATTCATGCAAAACATTAGATACTTTTCTATGCCAGGCCTCGGGTTATGCTTTTAATTTTATAGCAATTAATAGGACAGGATCTTTGCCTCTGAGGAATTAATGTGTACAGGGGATATAGACAAAAAATTCATTGATCATACAAAAGTTATATAATTATCATAAATGCAGCAAAGGCAAAAATAGAAGATACTTTGAAAGAATCAAAACATCGACAGTATTTAGACTGAAGGGTCATTGAATCCTCTAGCAAAATGTCTACACACAGAAATTAGAGGGTAGAAATTTCTAGAAATTAGAAATTGAGGAGAGGGCAACCTGATAGAGAACATTTTGGAAGCTTTAACAAAATAACTCTGTTTTGTTGTTTTTGAATACAAAACACACATACATAGATAAAAAGAGAGAGGATTGGCATAGCTCATTTTGAACTCACTGTGTGTGTGAAAATGACTTTGAACGTCTGATCTTCCTGCCTCTACCTCCAGAATACTAGGATTACAGGTGTGCACTACCACACCTGGATTTTGTCATGCTGAGGATTGAACGCATTGCCTCCTTCATCCTAAACCACCATTCTATCAGCTGAGCTACCTCTCCTGCCTGGGTTGGTTTTACCATTTCTTTTTTATTGCACTTTCTCTATTGATTCTTAGTTGTAACTCACAAAAAGCTGCAGGCTTTCCGCATCCTGGGCTGAGGTCTGTGATTTATAAGATCCCATTGAGGATGAAAACTCAGCCTTTTTAGGCTGACCCATTTCTCTGAGGAAATTAAAATAAACCAGAATTATTACCTGGGTATTAAAATCAAGCTATGAGCTGACATTAGAGCATCTTAATTATTTGTAGTGCTACTTTGGTTTGTGGACCTCTAGAATTCATATGGGTTAAACTAGCATACTTTGATATGCTGTGAAAATATAAGGTATACAGTACAGTGATTTTTTTCACTTAAAACACCATGTAAATGTTAAAAGTTATTATATCTAGTTTAAAAAATATAGTTATTACTTCAATATGGTCTTCTAGAGCCTGATGTTTACATTCATTAAAATAGCTGTATTTTGTTTTCAGGGAAAGGTCAACAGATGCACCACACTTTTTGGTTATAGTATATATATATATACTATATATATAGTATATATAATATATATATATATATATATATATATATATATATATATATATATATATATATATGAGGCAAAGTTCCATTCATTAGAATACACCTAAAGAGAATTTCCCACCCATCACCCCCATGAGATAGCAGGCAGACCCACTTATACAGAGAAGTGAATCTGCATTTAACAATCTTGTTCAGAGATTGGCTAAGATATATGTCAGGTGTGCAAGTCATCTAATGAATTGGGAGAGGAGTTGAAAGACTCAAACAAAACTTCCTAGAGTCTTAATATTATTAAAAATACTCACTCTGTATTTTTGTTTCTCGACCTGCTTGTGGCTTCAACACAAATACTCACAAGCAAGTAAAGCACTGGAACACATTATAATTGAAGAAAGTGCTAAGACAAAAAATCTTTAGAAACCAAAAGCTGTTTTTGTAAGACATTTGCTATTCACATCGGTCATTTTTTAAAAATTTTTATCAATCTGTGTGTGTGCGTGTGTATGTGTGTGTGCGTGTGTGTGCATGTGTGTATGTGTGTGTGCGTGTATCTGTGTGCTTGTGTATATGTGTGTATGTGTGTGAGTGTGCATATGTGTGCATGTGTATGTGTGCATGAGTGTGTATGAATGTGTGCGTGTGTAAGTGTGTGTGCATGTGTGTATGTGTGTATATGTGTGTGCATGAGTATGTGTGCATGCGTGTGTGCATGAGTGTGTGTGTGCGTGTGTGTCTCTATGTTTGTGTCTATGAGTGCATGTGTGCATGCATGCGTGTGTGTGTGTGAGTATGTGGGGGGGCATGTGCACATCATGACATGCTTGTGCAAGTTAGAGGGCAAACTCAGCTGCTTCCCCCTTGTCCTTGCCAGCTGCCCATGATCTCCTAGTGAGTCTCCAGTCTCCACATCCCCTTTAGCCAAAGCCGCACTCTGATTAGAAAATGACCTCACCTGGCTTGTGTGGGTTCTGGGGATCTAAACCCAGGTCATCACACTTACACAGCAAGTGCACCAATAGTTCGTGTAGCATCACTTTAAGAACTGCAGTAAGAATTCTCCATCTCTTTGCTGAGCCCTGGCTCTACACTTGTACCTGCAGATGCTCATGGGCTACCACGAACAGGATGAAAGTTGGGTAAATGTGGCTTCATATCACATCTCCTTCACTTTGCCTCCTCTCTGCAGTCACTGGAAAGTCCAGATCAATAAACATCATATGATAAATTGGAACCACACCTACATCATAACAATTATCCCCATAAGGCCCCTTTGACTTAGAATGGGGTATGGCCAAGAGTGCTGCAATATGCATAGTTCTTCACTCTCACTTCTGTTCCTTTTCCTGTTTTAACCTGAAGCTCTTGTCATTAATCCCCGCATAGATCTGCTCCCTCACCTCTCCAGGAGAGCCATCCTGACTACGTGCTTTCCTAGGGCCTGGAGAGAAGGCTCAGTAGTTAAGAGTGCTTACTGTGCAGCCTTGAGGAAATGAGTTCAACCTCAAGCACCCACATAAAAAGCTGGGCATAGAAATGAATTCTTGTAAGTCTAGTGAGAAACTTCCTTTCTTGGTTTGAATTAATACTTTTGCCATTTGATTTTTAGGGTGAATGTCAAATCAGATTCTTGGGATCATCAAAATCAGGCCCCTGACCCAGGACACTAGTCACAAAATCACATCATGATTTTGCATTTTAGCCATGTTTCCTTAGCTTTGTATACCTGTAGTTTTTCAGTTTTTATAAATCCACCAGAATGTGATATTACTAATAAAGAAAAATATTGTTTTTAAAACAAAATGTGACATGCGAAAAAAAGACATTAGTCTCAAAAGTAATGATTATTTTGCTTGAATGAAGACATGATAGGCAACTTTTTTTAATAATCTCTGAATGTTAAAATCATTGGGCATGATCTTAGGGGTCGTAAGAGAGGATAAAAGAACAGGACAAATTAGAATGATACGAATTTGTAAAATGTCTCTGTCCGCTTGAAAGTAGAGACACCGAAGAGAAGTTGAAGTCTGAAGAGAAGGAAAAGGCTCTCCATGGAGAAGCGCCTGTGCTGGGGAGGCAAGTGGACAGGAAAGCCCCCTTCCTGGGCGCCCACGCAGAACTCTGGGAAAGCAATGGAATATTAAAGTTTAAGAAGATATTTTCTCTTTACTTTTAGCAAAAGGCTGTTGTCCAAAAGCAATTTATGTTAATGCTGTTTAATATAATGAAGGCTTTGGACAAAGGAACAATAAGAAGAGGAGGGGGGAGTCCTATGAGAAAAGAAGACACCAGAAACATTCAAACATATAGAAAAGTAATAAATAAGGGTTAAAACCATCAGAAGAAACTTGACAATCTTGGAAACCACAGGAGGATTTATAAGAGTAGAGTTTCTCTCATAGAATAAGAGGTTTTTTTGGCAGATTAGTTTGAATAGCAAATAACTGGGTGCTATGGGAACTTTGAAGATCTGGAATTACCCAGAGGCTAATGTGTGCATTAAGCTGATGCACTTTATTGGCACTTAATTTCAAGCTCACCCACTAAAGAATATGCCTTGGTTTCTGCCTCAGTGAATAGAGTCAAAAAGAGTAACTATGAAGCTAGAATGAATGATATTAAGAAAAATTAAAAGGAATAAAATTTTAAGACATTTATTTGTTTTTCCTCTTCAATAAGCTGAAGAAAAAACTTCATGAACGGGAATTATGTCATGTTTTTTTTTTTTAATCTCTCGCTCCTGACACCACCTTGGGACATAGTAAGGCAAGATAGATTAATGGGAAGATGAAGAATTATTGAAAGTATAAATAAATGAGAAAAAGGTAGATCATATTTTCATGAGAAATAAAATATTAATTAAAAGAAATTAAATTTTAAAAATGAAAGAAAATCATCAAATTTACAATTGAACCAAATTTAACTGGTCCATTGGTCCACAAGTTACCACTCCTTGCTTCCAGTCACCCTGTCAATAGATTTATCTGAGTGAGTACTTGGGAAAAAATCACATTGTCATTTCTCTTGCTTTTTCACAATGGCAACACCACAGGCAATCAAGGCATTAAATGTAAGTAAGATTAAGGATTTTTGAATAATCGGATGTTAGAAAGTTGTCCAGACAAAGTTTCCATGCTGACTGACTTCACAGGACTGATGAACCATTCCATGCAGTTTCTGAAAAATTGGCTTGAGAGCCTTGAGGAAAGGAACACTTTCTCCATAAATCCAGTGCTCTCTTTATTCATCAGCTCTCTGGGGATGAAGGTGTCAGAGTCTGGACACTACAGAACTCTATCAATTGACCTCAATACAAATATTTAAGTAATATCCAGATGTATAATAGGCAGAAAGAAAGATGAAGAAATGGAGTGTATCTCCGATGGAGATTTTGTTTGTTTCTTTCAGAATGCAGTGAGAGAGCTGTGGCTCTTCCAACCCTACCAACTAATTGCAGGCCTAACATCCTGACAAGAGATGAGCCACCCCTGACATACCGTGGAGGATCCTTATGGAACCCCGCAGAGAATAATGGGATGAACAAGTGACCCAGGGCCATAGCCAATCAGTCAACAAAGGATAAGCCAGGGAGACAGACATCAATGATTTTTGACACAACCTAAATCAGAAGTACAGAGATCCCTAAGTTCTCAACAATAAAACAGCCTTAATACTCACACACCACGACTCAGGGAAGAGGGGGTGGGAAGATTGTGAGAGCCGTGGTCAGGGAGACGATCCAGAGGCATGACACCCCCTCAGTAACAACACACTTGGGCCAGAAGAACCAGGCTGAGTACTAGGCTATCCATGGTCCCCTGCTACAAGGACTGATCCAGATGACCCACGGAGGAGGATATCCAGCTGATTGGGGATGGGGAAGAGGGGCATTGGGGAACTGGGGCTAACAACTCATTGTTTGCCCATTAAATAATGTAACTCATTATGAACAATAAAAAAATAAATGGAGTATATTTCTATTTTCATCATCATCAAAATAAATGAAACTGTTTTCTCTAACCTACTACTCATGAATGCCAAACATTCAAAACTTTTAAAGTTGAATATTTCCCTTTTGTATTCTTATGGACTGTGGTCATTGATGTTTGATGTTCTCACACTGTTATTAGTGATTTCACATGATCACAACTTTTCAAAGACAAGGATGAAACATTATATCCTCATAGTCAAGGACAGGGACTGATCAAAAGCACAAAGAAAGTTCTTAGTTCCTTTCTGGAATCAGGAATGGATTACATTGTGATAGTGTGTTGATGGATTAACTATGGATGAACATTTCATAGTCCCCAAGCTACAATCTACCTCTTCTTTCTACTAAATCCTGATTAAAACAAAACAAAAAAAAAACTTAACCTCTAATATAAACATAAGGGTACAAACTTTTTAAAGAAAATGAAATCTACTTTTACTTTGTTAAAATCAATGGGGGAATTTAATATTTGAAATTTGAAATATTTGGGGAGATTTTAAAGATATTTAGCAGATGCTTTTAACTGTGGACATATTTGAGTTTTATGCACTAGTTTTGCCATAATTAACAAGAGTGTGATATTCACAGAACTGTGGCCTCAAGAGAGATTAGAAAATCTCATGAGTAAGTCAGTCCTCAGGGGCTACCAAGCAGAACAGCTAGGGCTTCATGTCTGCTGTGACTGTGCAGACTTGTGAATTACTGGAGGGTGGAAAAATCAAGGTTTCTTCATCCAACTTCTCCCATTTAAAAATAGAACCACAGTGGATCTGGGAAGATCATTCACCAGTTAAAGGCACGTGTTTGCTAAAATAGATTTATGAATTTATAGTATTAAATTAGAATGAAGAAAGCTGATGACTCATCAGTAGAGTCACTATGCATGGTTGCCAGGTTCAACACAAATGGAGAAAATAGGAACATGTATACACAATTTGTGATATACATATATAGTACTTTTATATGTATGCACCTATCCACTGCATGCAGGTGCAGCTTATATTCAAGCATGTAAATGTTATAAAGGAAGGTCTAGAATTTTACATAAAGCAATGTAATATTCTTTCCTCCAATCCCAAGTATTATTTAGACTGCTTACATTTATGTGACCTCAAATTCGTTTCACCACCCACATTTTAATATTCATCAAATATTAACATACATCACTCCTTTTAAAAATAATTTTCTTTATTTGCAAGGAGGGAGAAGAGACAGAAAGCGAATAGGTGTCATAGGGCCTCTTTACACTACACACTACAGATGCTTGTGCTACTTTGTACCTCTAGCTTTTCTGTGAGTACTGGGGAATCAAACCTGCTCATCAGGATTTGCAAGTATGTGCTTTTAACCACGGAGCCATCTCTCCAGCCCAAAACACTACTGCTATATTTATTTTTATTTCTAGGCCATTTTTTCCACTGAAGTGATAATTGTTTAGAGCTCATTAATATCCAGGTACAGGCTTTTTTGAGGGGGGATAAGGGATACAAGCAAGAAAGGATCCCATACTTCTCACTCAGTGATCATTAAAAAGTTATATGTAGCTGGGCATAGTGACACACATCTATTATCCCAGCACTTGGAAAATGGAGGTAGAAGGATCACCACCTTGAGACAACAGAGTAAATTCCAGGTCATCCCTGAAATGAGAAAGAACCAAAATCTCGAAGAATCAAAAAAGATGAAAAAGAAGAAGAAGAAGAAGAAGAAGAAGAAGAAGAAGAAGAAGAAGAAGAAGAAGAAGAAGAAGAAGAAGAAGAAGAAACAGCAGCTATATGTAATTTCATGCCATAAGCCAAATATGTACTGACTAATACCCTTTATTGAAAACTCATTTCTAATTTTCTATGTTTGGGAGATAAATTTATTTTGTAAGTGATTTAATTTCTCTTAGAATGATATGACCTAGTCTAATATTATCTAAGGTTTGAAGGTCACAAATTAAGTACTATCAGGAGACCTTGAACATCTGTTTTGAGGCCAGTAGTCACTTTTTCAAAACAAAATTTCCAAGAATACCTGGTTTTATCTAACTGAATATTAAAGCAGAGAAAGGAGCGTGAAGTTCAAGGCAGGGGATTAGCAGGTTTACAAACCCTGTTAACAAGCTACATTGAGTTTTAAGGTTCTTTCTCAGTGGTGTTGGTTGGCACTCTGATCTAAACACACCCTGCATGAGGTCACAGCATCCAATTTCTCCTACAGTTGCAATGGGATAGCCCATGTCCTGTACACCAAAGTGTCCAAAGCTCCAGTTTCAAATGTTAATGTCCTCAGTTTTCCACATCTCCATATTTAGTAATCCTTTCTAGACAGTTCATCCAGCTAACCAAATCCTCAACCAGTTACAGGCAGTGATAGCTTTAATGGAACCTGACGTTTACCTACTAAAATTAGTGTCTGAATATCTCCCTTCACAAGATCATGGTTTTAGGTCAGGACTTCCAGTTCATTCTGTTCACCCCAGCAGTTTCCCACTTCATGTACCTGGGTAATAGACACTATAGTCTCATTTCCTGCTCTGCCTGAAAGTCATGGTCATATTTGCAAGTATTTACTAATTCTTCTCAGAAGACAGAGGCAGATTTTTGTATGCCACAAAACAGTGTGGCGGAGGGGGTCTATGAAAACTATAATTTAGTTCCCAGTAAAAGAACGATACCATTTAAAATCTGGAGCCGATCGATTGGCAATGTGATGAGAAGGATCAAGGACTAGCCTTCTGTTGCTTGTCTTTGCTACTTAACTGGGACAACACATACCGAGTTCTGTTTGTATTCCTAATAGTCCCGAGACCATTTCTTGGGTCCATAAAGAGTAGTTTTGCAGTAATGAGATTTTTTTTTTGTCAAATCCTCTCATTGCCTCTGTAGTTCAAAATAGAATCTTAAGATTTCATGGCTTGCTATCTCATCAGACTGAAAGCAGAAGCAGGCAAAATAATCCAAGATACCATCTTTTATTAAGTCATGCATGAGAGATATCTTGAAATATGTAAACTAATGCCATTCTCCTCCTTTTGTTTTTTTTTTCTTTATTGAAATATTTTCTTTTAAAAAACTTAATAGTTCATGGACGGTATACATTTGCTTTCACCACTTGGTAATATCCAGGTACAGGAAAAACAAATGTTTCCCATTTATTTTATGTATAAGTAATAGAATCAACTAGAGAATCTATACTGTATTACAAGATCTCCTAGGTGATACACACCAAAATTAGCTCCTTTATTGGATTATAAAAAATATCTGCATTTACTGGGTCAGTGAGTTTTAAATGCATGATTGAGCACTTGCTTAAGGAATTTGCATATTCTCAGACATCTTGAATAATTAGAAATATCTGGGACCACTGGTCAAATATTGGAATTTTTTGAGATGTACTGATATCATCGACTTCCATGCATCCAATAACAATCAATGGTAGTTCACATGTCAATCTCCAACTGATACCTTTATTTGTGAAGCATAATTATGATTTTCAAATCAACTATTCTCTTCCATTTTAATTAGTTGACCAATAATCTGAAGTCAATTAAAACAGGCAGGTGTAAATTTTATTATGGAAATTGACAGACTATGAACTTATACTTTCCTAGTATATCACTCAAATCTTTCTGTCTTCCCTTATGTATCCTTGCTGCTTTGAATAGTTTCTTATTAATTAGCCAAATTATTGCCATAATTCATTCTTCTTCCCCAACATTTCTATCTAGAGTTACTCAATTATGTAATTCTTGGTCTCTAAATATCTGCACAGTTTCCCCTTTTCTCCATTCCAAATGCCAATGGCTTAGTTTTCAATTTTCCTTTAATATTTTTCCTATAATGCTTGGAATAAATATTCCTTTTAGAAAGCAAATGTGATTGTACCACTCAATTGCTTAAAATACCAGATAACACACAATATTTTTAACCCATAATTCATGAGACTTAATTTTAGGAAAAGCATGTGGAATAATGCTATCTATTTTTGTAAGATTTTAAAAAAACTTTAAATTGATAATTTTCATACATGTACCCAGTGTATTTTGGTCATTAATCTCCCTCCCCCATTCACCATTCGCCTTCTTCTTTCCAACTAATCCGTCTTCTGTTTTGATGCCTTATTTTTTGCCTTCCCTAATTATTTATGGGAATAATAGTGTTCAGTTTTTGTTTAGGTAACAACAGCCTCTATGTCATGAATGCAAATCCAGGCCATATATAGAATACAGCATTCCAAAGTACTTTTCCCATCTTTTTTCTGTTACACTCTTTCCACCAACTCTTCCACTGTTCCCTGAAACTATTTCCTAAAGAGTTCTATAGGGATGTCTCACTTAGTGGTGGGCACTCCACAGTCACATATTCTCAGCTATTTGATGAGATTTTAGGTTTTAGTCACTATCATCTGCACAAAGAGTCTTCTCTGACCAAAAGTGAAAGTAGCATGGCTATGTAAGGCAATTTAATAGGCACAACACATCCATGTAGCTGAACAACACTAATAGCTTCCCTAGTAGGATGTATGACCCTCACATACTCAGGCTTTTGACTGCGTTTTCAGTACTAGCATGAATTGCTACCCATTGTATGGGTCTCAGATCCAATCAGAGAGGTTACCCCAGCCCCATAATAGTCCTGCCACTATTGAACCAGTGCCTGGCTGATTGGTTGTGTAGATCACACAGTTTAGTTCTGGTTAAAACTGGTAATGATCTTCTTTTTCTCCCAGAAGCATGCATAGCACTTTCTCACAATATTATAATGGATATCCAGTAGAGAATAGCTGTAAAGCTTAGTTTCAGCATGATTTCTCAGTGTCTTGCAACATGTTTTCAGGAGTAGGGTCTTACCATTAAGAAACTTCTTTGGAGGTTGGGTCATAATCAGACACAAAAACCAAAAACCACTAGGCAAACATCAAACCTTGAATCTTAAATTCTCAGTTCTGTATCTTTAGTCAACACAACAGTCCATTTCTTACATTCAATCTTGATCAAACTCTCTGGGCATGGGGAGTAAAACAGAGCCAGGTCTTTTCCCAATAACAAAGTTCTAGTAACTTTCTATTTAGTCTCTCCTTCCCCTTAGAAAGCTCACAAGCCAAACCTCCAAATGCAATTCTCTCTGCCCTTAGCATTTCCACCAGAATAGTCCATAAAACTTGGCTTATTACTCTGAAAGGCATCTTCAGTTGCAAGCAATAAATCTATGTTCATTCCTCCAGTGTACAAGTTCCAGAAGAACAAAATCCACATGGTCAAATTCATCTCAGTAATATCACCCCACTCCTGGTACCAAAGCTGTAGTCAACTACACGCCATTGGAATGAATCTCCAGACCAGGCACAGTTTATGAGAGGAAACAATTTATTGGAGCTACAGATCCAGGGGAAGTTCCATAACAGCAAAAGAACTGGCCCTCTTTCACAGGTCCAAGCAAAGAGAGAAATCCCATTACCAACACCACTCACAACAACAAAAAGGCAGGAGGGGGGCAAAGAGAGAATTTCTTCCCCTTTATATAGCCTTAGGGCAGAGGTGTTTCAACTCTATACCAGACTCAGATGGCTTCCCGAGTCTCTGGAATTTTCTTCCTTCACTGCCCACACAGGAAATGATGTGTACTTTCTAGCTCTCCTGAACATCCTTACAACCTGCCCCCTACTGAAAGGCTGCCTTCCTGTAAACATCCTCAGAGACCCACCCAAGAAAATTAAAATGATCAAGTTGACAACAAAATCTAACCATGACAGATGGATTTTGTCTCTTTCCCATGGAGATTATGGTCCAGTCGTTTCTGGCTCATGCTTCTGCCCTTTAGCCTGAAATATAACTATTTTCTTTGTATGTCCTGCAAAGTACAGTAACCATAATTAAACTCAGACATCACTTGGGTCTATGAAAAAGTCCCTGAAATATGATGTAGAAGGAAGCACCCTCACTTTTACTCTGTATGTTTATCTCTACCAGAACACTTACTTCACTTCTATCCTATTTTCTCCTTCTCTGATAGTATGCAGGCTTGTTCGACCACAGTTTTTAATTCAATATTATGCCCGTGGCATCAAAGTGATGCTTACTAAATACTGAAAAATAATTTCAGAGTAGGATCACAAAAACATAAGATTTAACTCATTTTTGATCCATTTATTTATATCTAACCACTTCCCTCTAATAGATTTTTAAGAAGGCTCATGAAAACAACAGATATATTAGCGTAAGGAGATAAATATGAACTACTAAGGTAAGTATAAAATAAGACAAATAAGGTATCAGATTGTCAGTGATCCAAGAGCAAAACAACACTACGATATAAAGGAAAGAGACTATCTCACTGTGTGGAAGAAAGAGTAACAAACTTCAACTCATGCACCATGCAGAGGATAAAGGTGCCTATCAGATGATACAATTGGGTCATTAAAAGTTTTGTCTATGAGAGCAATGTTGTGTGTATATATGTGTTGTGAATGCATTTGTGTGTGCATATATATACACAAAGACTTAGAACACAAATGACAGAATACTCCTCTAAATAATATTTATTCACATATGCAAATACATCTCTGCACTAAACTTTGGTTATCAATAATGCAAAAGTAATAAAGCCAGAGAATGAATCTCCTAAGTTTCTGTCCCTCATTTATCTTGATTCTTATTTATAGTGCTTTACAACATCTTTATAAAATAAAGCGGTAATAACCAAATGTTTATTCCTCAAATGCAAAGAGAACTGGGAAAATGAGCACCAGGCTAAACAAACTGTAAATTCATAACTTGGAAAAAGTAACTACATATTTTGAGACTCAAACATCTTCAACTGAATGAATGGACAGCTGGGAGTAGGAACCTTCCTTTCCATCCTATCTCTGTTTTCTAGCTGGAGGAAAAAGTGGCTGTTGTTCCAGATTGTTTAGCTCACTTTACAGCTTTCAGAGCAAGGTTTATATGGCTTGCCCTTGACACAGAGACAACAGAAGGAAAACTGCTGAATATTTAATAAAGCTAGAAAATACATTTAATATTCTCTTGAGCTTATAAAGGGCTGACTTTGAAAAAACCCAGAGTGTCTCTTTCCATGTGTCGAATTTTAAAAAATGGACTCAGTAAATTGTTCTCTAAATGACATCCCCAACATGAATGGCTACAATGATAAAATTTAA
Source organism: Zapus hudsonius (assembly GCA_004024765.1). NCBI lineage: Eukaryota > Metazoa > Chordata > Mammalia > Rodentia > Dipodidae > Zapus > Zapus hudsonius. Next base: position 11,277 of record PVHP010024584.1, on the reverse strand, counting down.
AAAATTAATTATTTTAAAACTCGGTGTTGAATGTCCCTAGTTAAGTGTGAAGGAAATGACTGAACTGTCTGTGCTTTGTGGTTTCACATGTATATTTAAAAAAACGAGATTTTTTTTCATTTTAAAACTTCAGCTGTTTTGGCAGTATCCAGACTCTTCCTTAGGTTTCATTTTAAATTATTCTGCTGTACCGTTTTTGTTTGACTTTGTTTGGATAAAAGATAAAATTTAGGAACACTAAACAAATCAGTCCCTTAAGATCTTTTATATTTATTTCACGCACAACATGGTCTTTTAATTTTGGTTTTACAAATGTAATAAACACTGCTTTAAACAGAGGAAACATTGAAAAAGATAAAAACTGGATTTAAAAAAAAAAACCTCACCCCTACAGTCTGCCTATGGCTTCAATCAATGACTAGAGTTTTAAAATACCATGCATGATTTTGTTTCCTCTCAATTCTGTGTCGTCTTTTCTTCTTCTTCTTCTACTAGTCGTGATGTGGTTGAGGCAAGGTTATCACTATGTAGTTCAGGCTGCTCTTGAACTTGTGACTGTCCTGTGTTTTCCTCTCAAGTGCTTATTTTTATCACCTCCTTAAAAATACCTTTGTTGGCTAGGAAAATGATTGAAACTCAACAAACACTTCTTGTTTAATTATTGGGCTCAAGGTGCTCTGCCATGGGATTCTGGAGAAGCCAAGATGAGTTCCTGGGTAAGGAAGCATGCTGTCTCTTTGGAGGGAACAAAACAAGCAAATCCCTGAAGTGGAGGGAGAATTCTCCACAAGAGACAAAATGCCAGCGGCTTACCCCACTCTTAGTTCCTCTCATCTGTCCATGGAGAGCTGCTAGCTGTGTTGATGTTATCCATTGTAACATGCTACCAGTGTATAAATGACTGTTTTACTGCTCCCACCATGGAAGTTAGTAAATGCTACAGGTCAAACCCCTTTAAAGAATCATTGATTGACTTCTCTGATATATCTTTTTTTATTGATTTTCTTTGCACTTCTCAGCAATACTCCTCGGTTTTCTTTATGGGATCCTGTTTCACTTGATCCTCAGATGTTGAAGTATCTTAGGACTTGTGCCCTTCTCTATCTAAGAATTGATATATTCCAAATAGGAGAACCTATATTTATTTGTTTGAAATTCCAAGTATAGATTTCCTGCACAGACCACTTTGAGCCCTAGGTGTTTTTTTTTTCTTATAAATTGTCTTTCTTGCCATTGGCATATTTTGCTGCTGCAAATGAACTCCAGACACCTGCACCACTTTGCGCATCTGGCTTTACTTAGGTACTGAGGGAATTGAACGCTGGCCTGCAGGCTTTGCAAGCAAGTGCTTTCAACTATTGAACTACCTCCCCAGTTCAACTTTCGATATTTCCAGTCTATCTAGAAATACTGTTCAAAGTGTGAAAATCTATGAAAAGTTGATTTGATTTATACAGTTCAAATCCATTGTACTTAGGCATGAATTGCATGTGTGTACTTTGCTTCTTTATTTCCTACAAGCTGGGAAAGGTAACAATTAAGGAATTCCCATTTTGCCAGCATCCTCTACAAGTCTCACCCACAACTGTGGGGAAGGATCTTCTATTTCCCTATGCTGACACAAACAGCATTTGAGGTAAAACGGATAGGCTAAAGTCACACGGGTCATCATACACTCATTTACTTAGATTTTTTTTTCTAGAAAATCTCTTTGGGTTGGGCTTTGTGTTCCATGAAGGATACAGAGATGAATAATGTATGACTTGTTTCTTCAAGCCATTTACAGTCTAGACTTTAGTGGGAGAGAGGAATGTAAGATTTTAAAACAAATGATAAAAGACTAGATGTTTGGGTAATATTTAAATTCATCATTGTATTCCCTTCCCCAGAGTTCAGAATCTCTCCATAAAATAAGTTTAATCCAATGTCGGACCCAGTGAAGAGTAATGTCAGAATGAGGTGAATGCTTGAATTCCTTTAAATATGTGTAAGTCTGGGAGTGAGGATGTTAATAAAGAAAATGGAAATCTGAGGAAACCTAGTATAAAAGCCTCAAGTTAACAGGAAATTCTTAGGCAACTTTAATAAGAAGGAAGGATCTAAATGCATAGGTCTTAGGGACAGATGTCACTTCAATTGAAAGTTTCCGAATGGTGATATGAACTTAACAACAGATAACACAGGGAAAACTTACCTCTTTTCAAAAAATGGTGTAAGGAGACACTTCTTATGAAAAGTAACCTTAGGAAAAGCAGTTTCACTTACGCAATAAAAGAACAACAGGAAAATAAACCGTTTTCTGGATGCATTGATCTGGTTAGGATGCCATGATGGAAACAAAGCAAAATAAAGAGTTATGTTCCCTCCAATGCTTGAAGTCAAGGCCAAGGAGGGCCCTGTAAGGCCAGGTCACTGACTTTCAGATGGCTGCTTCCTCACTAAGTTTTTATTTCTGTAGGTACACACTCCATAATCTTTTCCTCCTGTTGTGATCAAGGTTTCCACCCTTTTGACTATTTAATCTTAATTCTGGCCTTAGCTGTATTTCCAACTGCAGTCACTGGTTAAGACTTCATACGAATTCTATACTGGGATTCAACTTAGTGTGCAACACTGAATCCATTAATTTGTTGAGAAAATAGATTGTGTTCAAGAGAAAGCAGAGACAGAATATGACTCAGATTGTTCTAGGAACAGAAAGTAGCTCAACTATAAGAGGACAGGGACACACAGGAAGGAGGCAGACAAAGTCAGAAGTGGAGTCCTTTGAGGAAGAGTGGCTGTTGGCATCTAAGTAAAAAAGAATTATGGGAAAAAAACTCTGAGTTAAGTATTATGAGTTGGAAATGTAAAGTAGGTAGCTATTCAACTTATACATTGTGTCATCAGGGGAGATGCTGGCAAGTGTACCGGCCTGTCCTGACTCGTCTTGCCTTTGACGGACAATGACTCTGGGCCATGATAGGTGTGTGTTTGCCATGGGCTCAAGATGAGGGAAGGACAAAGTAGAAAATAATGGATTGTCAAAGAGGGCACCGATGACATAACATTTCATTGAATAAATAGAGCATGGAAATTCAATAGCATGTTTGATATCCTTCAGTTTCTTATTTCACATTTGAGGAACAGAGCAAGCAGGCAGACCAGAGGCAAAACAAACAGTTTCAAAATTAATGATGATCATGCATGTTGAGGCAAGTGAAAACCAGATGAACAAATAAGATTCGAGGACAAGACTGATCAAGCAGGGGCCGCATTTTCTTAGCTTGTCAATGTGCTAAGTTTAATTATCAATGGCTGCATTTTTTCTCAACAAATTGTTTCCAATGATTTGGATGACTTTAAAACTTTACAACAAAAACAGATGATTTTTACCATCTTTATATTACAAAACTGATTCTAACTGGAGGTGACTAAAATAGAAATATAATAAAATACTGCCTATTTTTTTTTAATTTTGACTTTGTTCTAAAAACAGATATTTAAAAAAAATCCATTACATAATCTCAGTTAAATTCTATTTGGAAACCTTTACCAGTGCACTTTTGCCATTATGCCTAAACTACAGGACTCTAAGTAGAAGCTTCACAAGGTGTAAACCTTTGGAATAAATGAAGCTTAAGTTAAAAAGGAGTTAATATACCTCTTCCATGCTTCAACTATACCATCCACACTTTTCCTATTCTAGGAAGAGCATGTAGAATAACTTTGGGACTCATAGTCAATTTATGAAATAGCAAAATAAATTTCTGTAGCCATAAACTTAATAAACAATAAAAACAAAGTGTCCCTTTTACCACAAATTTTATAGGAAGTGGAAGATGCCCCTTCATGGTTCATTCACTTATGCATAGTAATGTCATTATTAGTAATCTAGGACATATGAGCTGAAATTTAAAAAAATATAATTGATGAATTAAAATGATAATATTCTGGCAAGTTTATGTTGACTCATGGAAGAAATATTTTTAAAGTATTTTGTTTATATGTGTGTGTGTGTTTGAGAGAGAGAAAGAGAGAAGGAGGAAGAGGGAGAGGGACACGTTGGAAAAGATGGAGAATGAGAGAGTAAGAGCATGCCAAGGCTTCTTGCCATTGCAAACAAATTCCAGACACATGCACCACTTTGTTCATCTGGCTTTACATAATTACTGAGGAATTGAACCTGGGCCTCAAGGATTTTCAAGCAAGTGCCTTTATCCACTGAGCCATCTTCCCAGCCACAAGAAATATTTTGGATATATATTTTAATAACATTTTACTTTAAACTCTAAGGTATTAAAGGTATTAAAACTGTAAAAGCAGATATTTCAAGAAGAATTAAATATGTTGACAGAAAAGTTTCCACATTACCTGAAACCTGCATTGATATTTCATTTTGATTCTCCAAGTGAGACATGCACAAAAAGAATTTGAAATAAACCCTTTACATATTCTGCTTTTGAAACAAGGTGGATTGTATTTTTAGAACAGTTTTAGTGGCTGGAGAGATCAGCAGTTAAGGCACTTGCTTGCAAAGCCCAACAACGTGAGTTTGACCCACAATACCCATGAGAAGCCAAATGCACAAAATGGTCCATGCATTTGAAGTTTATTTGCAGCAACTGGAGGCCCTGGTGCACCCATTCTCTCTTTCTGTCTGTCTTCTGTTTAACTCTCTCTCTGCTTTCAAATAAATAAATAAATAATATTTTAAAGTAATTTTAATATGGAAGTAAGCAGAGGTATTAAAAGAGGAGAAAACATGTAAGAGTATTAGTAATCCACAATCTAGAGTGGGCACTGGCATCTCAGTGTTTCCCCAAACATATTCTCAAATACCAGTACTAAAAATGATATGTGTGTAAATGCATAGAATATTTAATAAATATGCATCTTTGTAAGGATTATAAACCTTAGTTTAAAGCAAATAACTTTACAATTTATAAATATGAAAACAGCATTTGTGGTAATTAATTGATGAGAACCGTAATTGTGAAAGCTAATTTAGTGCAAGATGCTAAAATAAACTGATAAGGCACATGCAAATGCAAACATTACATATGTGGTAAAGTTAATAATCAAAGTTCTTGGCAACAAACATACTGCTCATATGAGTGCTTATTTTGCCACGTGCATATAAATATTTGGCAAAGAGAGAGAGAGATGAGAGACAGACAGACATAATGAGCTTGTCAGGACCTCTAACCACTGCAAATGAACTTCATTGAATGCACCACTTTGTGCACCTAGCTTTACATGGGTATAGGGAATAGAACCCAGGTCATCAGGCTGTGCAGGCAAGGGCCTTAACTTCTGAGCTATCTCTCCAGCCCTTGCTCAGTTCTTTATTTTCACCATTTTTTTTTTTTGCGATTTTCCTGTACCTGGTAACATTTTCATGGTGCAAGAGAAAGTAAATTTTACAGGATTTGGGTCAAATCATATCTTTACCATTCTCCATCTGTGTAACTCTTGGCAGTCTATGTAGGCTATTTGTGTCCCACTTTAAGTAAACATAATAGAATTTTTATATAGCTGTCATTTGATCCTGAAAATGACCTGTTGTATATAAAAGTTATTGCATAATACCAGGTAAGGTCTCTTTTGGTATAAAAGATGCCTTGAAAGCACTTAAAACATAAAAATAACCTACATCACAGCCTGTATACTTATTGAAGAGGTGTTCAATCATTGCTTCTCTTCTGCTCAAGCATTCCAGTGTTGGGAACAAAGTATGCCCTAGAAACATCATGCTTCCTTTGCTGAGCTTTTAGTGTAAACAATCCAGGAGGAAATGCATCAGAGATTTTGTATTCATAAATGGTTAAAATATAGAGTTCATTCTTACTGACAATTATCCTCTGTGACCTATGCATCATATGTTGTTTTTAAAAGAATTAAAAATCAATGAGCTATGTTTTGCAGCAAAACTATACCCAAGCCAGTAAACCCTGTGTGATTCTGCAGTCACATCAAGACAGTATAATTCCTCAGACCCATTACCATGAGTAATAATTACTCCTCGAGGAAAGTGAGAGATGGCTCATAGACTGGAAGACACACTTTGTTTATATACATCTTAACATAGAATATCAAATACAGATAGTATATCAAATACAGGTTTTTCTTTAACATAGCATCAATTTCCTATTATTACATAACTTTGTGGATATAAGTCAGTGTCACGGAGTAGTTGTGAAGTTATACACAGAGCTGTTGGTCTTTCTGCTGCTGCTGGGTTGCCATCCATTACAGCTATTTCTATCAGTGACTAAACAACCTTCAATAAAAGAGAAGAAGAGCAGGTATCTTGGCAGTTCTGGGAGCTGTGATACAATAATCATGATATCTAATTTAATTCAACTAAGGAAGTTTCAAAAGACAGCAACCATTTGGTTACTCTAAGATAGATGATTAAACAGATTTCTATGGAAATAAGATGTAGTGGTGAAAAGAATGGGATATTCTTCTTTAGTTACCTAAACACAATGGTGCTTCAGAATTATTTCTGAGGAAACTTCCAGGAAAGCTGTTATTTAAATTTGTGTGATAAATATACACTCCTTATATTACTGATGTTTAAAAATAGAGAACATTTGGATTGGATAGACGGCTCAGCAGTTAAAGGCATTTGCACTGCCTGACAGCCTGGGATCAATTTCCCAGGATCTGCATCAAGCCAGATGCAAAATGTAGCACTTGATCTAGAGTTTGTTTGGAACAGGAAAAGGCCCTGTAGTGCCTGTTCTCTCTCTCTCTCTCTCTCTCTCTCTCTCTCTCTCTCTCTCTCTCTCTCTCTCTCTCTCCTTGCAAACAAATAATTATTTTTAAAAATAGACATTTGATAAATCAAGATCTGAGATCTTGAATAGTCAAAAAGGAAAAACAATACAAAAACAAAATCAAGTGAGTCCCACACATAAAAGATTATTTTCTTTTTAATGGATTTTCAAGAACTTTTCTATAGAACTTGGTATCTTCTCTGCAACTTGCTGGGTGCCTGGGAATGACTACCATGACTTGCAATTTTCTTTCTCTTGTCAGTTTAAGTTGGAATTTTTAAGCTATTTCACTACAGGTTTTTGAACTACAGATCTTCAAATGGCTTTGATCTGACAAGATTTAAAGATACAAATCTTCTAGAATTGCCAAAGAAATATAACATTTAGGCTACTATGGGGCTTACGGTCTTCTGAGAAAACAGTTTCCACAGAAGTGGGAAGCATGGTGCCCATTCGAAGAAATAGAAATGTTTCCCGCTTTACAAACATGTCTATCTGTGTCAGAGAAACACATAAGATCTAAACTAAAGCAGAATGAGTTGGGTTATAGAACTCATTCCATGGCTTCCTCCTTCTGCACCGGTTGTTTATCTATTTGCCCTGAGAGTGTATTATAGAAAAGGTAAGGCTCCTTCTTTCATTTTTGATTCCAGGTGTATATACTCTCTGCATCCCCCCCCCTTAGCTACCTTGAGACAAATATTACTGTGCAGTAATGACAATACTGATAATGATAGATGTCATTCACTTTTTATTTTTTATATTTTTAAATATATTTATTCATTTTCAAGCAGAGAGATACAGAGAGAGAGAGAGAGAGAGAGAGAGAGAGAGAGAGAGAGAGAGAGAGAGAGAGAGAATGCCAGAACCACCACCTTGTGGGTCTGGCTTATGTGGGTACTAGGGAATTGAGCCCAGAGCCTTAGGCACTGGAGCAAGTGTCTTAACCGCTGAGCCATCTCTCCAGCCCATCATTCACATTTTAAATTACCTTAATTGTCATATAGATTTTTCCTTCTCTAAATTCTGCTTAGCAGGACTCTTGACTTTCAATAAGAGCTACATGAAAATGCTTTCAAAAGAAAAGAAAAGTTCAGTACTCATATGGGACCCAGTGTTTTATAATTATAGGTGCACCTTCATTTCCTTAAATAAAATTTTCACTGAGTTAATTTAAAGAATTCAATAGAAAGATATCAACATGTCTAATACTTTTCCCTCATTGCAGTTTTATATTATATTTAGCTAGCTATTGATGACTTCAGTTAAGGTGTTTGTTTATTTCCTTAAAATATTTTGTACATTTTGAAAGAAAGCACCTAAATTTAGGGTACTGTGAATTATTCATATAAACTATGTGCAAGTAAGGTATCCATTTAGAGAGGGAAAATTGAAACATTCCAAAAATGCAGATAGAATATTTTTTAATATTTTATTAAATAAGTCATAGAAAATACTGAAAATTTCACAGCCATGTAAATTTATGGTCTGTACAGAATATAGATGATAATATTATTAATATAATATGCCTTGAAATTTTCTTTAACTCAATAAACCTAAATAAAATTTAATCTCTTTAACCTAATTAAAGTTGTTTCTTCATTTTAAATTATCTTTAAATATTCTAGACATGTATTCCCTATGTCAATTTCATAGAGAGTAGACTTTGATCTCCAATTATTCATTCTCTTTCAAGGCTCTATATATTATCTGCTTTTGAAATTGTGAACATTATAAATGAAAAGACTGTATCATAAAGGAATCAACAAAGCGATTTATTTTTACCTTAAGATGGTTTGGTTGTTTTAAGAACTTGTTTGCATAAAAAACACACATATTCTCTTATAGTACATATTACCAGAAAGATAAATGGAAACTCAACTTCGACTATGAAGACATTCTTGGCTGTTCAGGTAAAGTTCCTAAAAAAATTCTGCAAAACTCATCAGTGTTGTCAATGTTTTACTTATCTCCCTAAGATCAATCTCAAAAACATGAGATCCTTGAAATTTATTACTTTCAACATTGCTGTGTTTATAGCATGAAAGTTGTTGACTTACTAATTGTTGCTTTTAAATATTTGCCTTCCAATTAAATATGTTTCACTGTCTAACATTTTGTTGCTATCATTTTTCCTAAATAATAATGAAATTTAGGATTTTGTGGTTTATATTAGCTTTTAAATTAATTTGCCCAATGAATAAAAGGAGTACATTTGCAAAAACTTTAGGCTGACCAGCTTTTAGTAATAAATTTGTCACATCAGTAAGTGTGCCTTCCTTTGTTAACACTACTGTCAATAGCATTATGTGGGGGAAAATAACTTGATATCATTACTCATGTTAGAAAGCAAACCATGCTATATACTAAACCACACTGAAGTCAGTCAATTTCATAAGACTTACAAATCCCTATTTTGTGCATCAATATGACTCATATAATAATTATGGGACATGGTCATTTCAATAATATCATGTCACATACTGTCTGGACAAATTTAGGTTTGTTTCCTAATGAGATATTTCATAGATTCTTATAACCATAAATAGGAAAACAAGGTATGATTTCTGATGCAACTCAACTCAGTATTACTCACTTGTTCTTTTATTAGTTTGCCCATGATAAAATGGAAGGACAAAAATTTCGCTTCTCAAAGGGATTTCAAAACACACCTTAATGAGTAAGAATGGACCTTCCCCCTAACTTAAAATAACCACAGTAATCATTAAAGTCTTAGAATGGAGGCCTAGGCAATGTAGAACTTATTCCATGAGTGGGTAGCATTTTTTGTTAGAAAATCTAAGTAATGATAGGATAGGACCTTCCAAGTATATTATACAAAGATATGTTGTAAGGGAAAAATTAATTGACTCCCACTTTGCCTAATAATTCTCAAATGAAGGAGAAAGAAGAGCTTTAACTTTTAGGAAAAGAAACATTGCTATATAGAAATCTCAAAATTATGTCAGTGTTAAAAAAGGCTGACTATCAAATATTCAGGGTTCTCTGAGTTATTTAAGGTCCCTCTATCACTGATAGAAAAAAAGTACATGCAAAATTTCAACTTTAAAAGAAAAAGCAGAGACCCCTGATATATGATTAAGGCAGTTGTCATAAGAATGCTGAACACATGGCTGTATGGAGGAGACCAGCAAGTCAAGAAATCCTCATCTGAACAACAGTGGCACTAAACTGAGGAGGGTAATCAATGGCCTACTGATTGGCTAAGAGATCCACTTAGTGACAAGGGACCCTTAACTAAAACTGGGATCCATGGCAAATTCCTATGGGGACTAAGGTCTCTGGCTATTTGGGGAAATTCCCACTATAATAGAGCTACAGAGAGGCTACACCCATTAGGAGCTAGCCAATATAGCAATGTTTTCTCATTTAAACTACACTGACCTCACTCTGTGATGGAGATTCTGTTTGTAGTTTTCAAAAGGCATTGAGAGAGCAGGGGACAACTCAGTTCCATCAACAAGATGTGGGATGAAGGCTGACATCCTGGCAAGAGACAAACCAAAACTAGCCTTGACACAGTGCCCAAATGAAACCTACAAGAAAGTGACTGGACAAACAGGAGACCAATCACCACAGCAAGTCTGATAACCCATGAAAAGTCAATGGAGACAGAAACCAATGATACCCAACACAACCCAGGGCAAAGAGCCATCAGGCCCTCTGGGCTGAATTGGTACTGCTGAGGCATCCAGCCACATGGACTGAACAGCTACTGGTTTCTTTACCCTTGGGCCTGCAGACTGCTATTGTTGGACTGTTGTAAACTACCCCAATAAATTCCCTTTTACTACAATCCATGCTATCAACTCTGTTTCCTCTAGAGAACCCTGACTAATACAATATTCTTCCAAAGCTATAAGAATTTCACTCAGAATTCTTTTCTATCATGAAAGTAGAGGAAGTAGTTAGATGATTGGCCAGTACAAAGTAGACATGTTTCTCAAATAACATTTGTTTAGGAAACCTTGCACAACAAGCATGAGGATTACAAACTGTTTTCTTTTGAATATCTGTGAGAGAGAATGCTTATATTCACAATTGCTCATAAGCCCCACCTACAGTGGGTCTAAGTCATCTTTTATGACTTAGAGTTCTATCCAAAGTGGGATTTAATTTAGCAACCAAAACAATGAAGTATTGTGTGTGTTTGTGTGTGCATGTGTGTGTATGAGAGAAAGAGAGAGAGAGAGAGAGAGAGAGAGAGAGAGAGAGAGAGAGAGAGAGAGACCCATAATGGAAATGCTATACTGAGATAGAATATACCAAATGACACACAACAGACCTTTTTTTTCAAGGTCTGATTATCTTTCAAAGTATAACTCAAGGGCCAATTCTATTACCATGCTCAATGGAATCCTTCTCTAACTGCCCTCACCCACAACTGAGGGATCTATCTCTCTTCCTTCTTCCCTCCATCCTTCCCTCACTCCCCTCTGTCTCACACATACTTTCACATATATACTTGCTTGTCGTACAGTACTGTGATAGG
>PVHP010024583.1:0-26277 GCA_004024765.1 Zapus hudsonius | reverse complement strand
ACCCCCCCCACACACACACACACACAACAGTAGGCTCAGCCAGTGTGGTTAACAGCTCGGATTTCTGAGGAACCAGGGACTCATTCAACACATTTCAATCACTCAACTTCTGTGCATATGTGTACAGTAAACTCACAGCCTGCACAGAGTGGAATGGCTTTCCTTATCTAGGCTAAGGAAGATTGAAAATCATGTAATACAAGCTAATCATTGAGGCAATCTGATATGAACTCAGTTTAAAAACAACAAGGTAGAAAGTGAATAATTTCCACTCTCTTTTAAAATCCCTGTTTTCTGTAGACTGGGTTCTTATCCCCTCCCTCCCAGTGCCTTTGTTTTGCTAATGTAATCCTGAGTTAGAGAGTCCCTGCTGCTCTTTAATTGACACACCTGAAATCTACCTGAGTCGTGCCCTTAGCAGGCACATGACAAAGGTAGAACAATTCAGAAAAACACAATAGCCAGGCCTTAACTCTGACAGAGTGCTATGCATACCTCATTATTGCAAGATAAATATATTTTTTTCCACCCCATAGCTGACTTTTTTTTTTCTTCTGTTTTTGTAAAGAAAGAATGGAATCAGTGTGTGGTCAATTCACTTCTCAGCCATTCTTCCTCTGGTGACAGGGTGAAGTGATTTCACATTAAGGGAAAATGAGTTTTCCTGCTCTTCATAAATTGCTAATGAGCTTTTTGAACAATCGCAGCCCTAACCTGAGAATATCCTCAGATTCGCCATTGCTGTGTCTGTAACAATGAAGCAGAGAGAGATACCCAGAACGTTGATGCCACTTGCTGAGGATTATTTTCCCCTCTGCATTTCAGCCTGTTAGATTATTTCTCCCCAGGACACTACTGAGCAGTCAGGAGTTTCTTTGACAGTTAGGCTTTCAGATGTCTCTACTGCTTAGCCCATTTTGCTTTCAGTGGGAAGAAAGCCTATAATGCAGCAGGAAGGATGCCAGCAGAATGAGGCTTTTTTTTCAGCTCTGCCACTCAACAGCTTGTAGGATCATGGGTAATGTATTCCTCTGCCTGGTAGTAGTCTCTAGTATGTCAAATATATGCAAATGTATGTAGCTATTTCTAAAAACTAATATACAATCATGCTACTTCATGCACGACTTCTGGAACCCTGTCCTTTTATTTTGCTGAATGATTTCTCTTTGAATGGTTCCTCATCACTGACTTCCACTTCTCTCTAACAAATCAATTCATCAAGTTTTTGGATTTGCACCAGCATAGGTTGAGACAATATTGGAGACAGTCCCCAGTGATGCATTCATTAGGCCATCTCACTTCACAAAGAAACTTGGTCTTTTGACCACTGTCTAGAAATTCCCTTCACTAGATTCACAAGTTTATTAGGTACATTTATATTTTTAACTTCCACTTAACTAGAGATGACAGCTTTATTAAACACTCTGCCAGTACATCATTAAGATCTTTCTCTCTCCCATTCCCTCCTGCTAGCTCCCACAATGACTCCCTTCAAAGTTCCTTAGACCAGTAACAACCACCTGACTCTAAAGTCAGAGTTGTATAGTTTGATTTTATAATCATAGTAGAAGCCTTCTGGTAAGTATCAGTCTGCATTTTTAAACCCATCTTTCATGTAACAAACTCGAAAAATATAGTGCCTTAAAACTGTGGGGAATGTTATTTCCCATGAGTCTACAGTCAGGAGATGACGTGATGGAGGGGCTCTCACTGTTTGTGGAAGATGAAAGTACCACAAACTTATGATGGACTGGGAATCTCTGGAAATAGCCTCATTTTATATATGCTTCTCTAGTTCATGATATGAAGGCTTTATACACAATGTCTGTATTTCCATGCTTGGTATTTACATTTTCAGAAAATCTAAGACCCAATTTTTCCACCAGAATGTTCCCCACACTCTATCCTTTCATTCGGTCTTATGACTCAATCACTTCTGATTTTCTGACAGAATTCATTTTCACATTAAAAAACTCTTGACAGTTGTCATTTTCAGAACAAAAGGGAAAGTATACTCAGCATTACCTGATTAATTACTTCCAGCTGAACTGGAAACCAATTTGCAAACAAAATGATAGTCATTCCTTGACATATTCGAATTTTGCTTAACAGGTATTTAAAATTTGAAAGATAAAATTCAGCAATAGCAAAGAAACAAGTCAGTATCAAATGTAAGTGGGAGTGGAGCCACAAGACTCTGTGTACTGTGTCTCATGGAGCTTCAGACTACTTACTGGTGGTAGGAAGGAGGGCACCTCTGCTTCAGGTGCTCCAGGTGCTTGGTCAAGCTGACTTTCAGAGCTGGCCTCTGAGCATGCCAAGGTGAAAGTTAAATTGTAAAAGTTATGCAGCTTTTGAATTATAGAAAAACAAAGGTTCTTATGAAATGGAATAAACACAAAGGTTTATAAGCCCATATGGTAATGCTACTGATCTTCAGAAATAACCACTGCTAAGAAGGTGAAAGTGCCCCATATGCATATTTTTTAAATGTCAACTCTAGGCTTTTAAAGACTAGAAGTTGATGCATTATAACTATGGACCAAATTTAGTTGTGACATCAGAGATGATTTATTTTTTCAAGATTTCCATTAGGCTGCATATCATAGCAAATGTCATAGCACTTAGGAGGCAGAAACAGAATGATTACCACAACTTCAAGGCCTTCCTTGCCAAGACAACAAGACCCTGTCTGAAAAAAAATAAATAAAAGAAGATAAAGATCAATTTCTATGAGGTTGTATATAAGACATGTGGGCTAGAGAGACTGCTCAGCAGTCAAGAAGGCGGTTAAGATGTTGCCTCCAGAAACGAAGGACCTGAGTTCAATTCCCTAGGACCATGTGAGTCAGTTGCACAGAGTGGCACATGCATCTAGTGTTTATTTGCAGTGGCTAGAGGTCCTGGCTTACCCATATTCTCTCTCTTTCTCTCTCTCTTTCTGGCCTGGAACTCCCTGTCCCAGCAATGGTTACTTCGCACACCGAGCTGTTGATCTATGAGATCCATGAGGTCCCCAAAGAAAACAAGCATATGTCAAAGCTTTTAAATACCCACCCCAGGAAAAAGACAAGACCCTATTACTGAAGATACCACAGACTGCTCTCACATAGCACAGAAACACCTTGCTGGAACTAGAAAGTTAACCAGCCCCCAGAGGTTAGCCTGTGTAGTACTAAAAGGCATAATAAGCTGTCAGGGGAAATTGCCAAACAATATTCAGAGAAAGCAGAGGTATTGATATATAACACCTACCAATATTATGAGAATTCTGAGGACACTGATATATGGAAGAGACCAGCAAGACAAGAAGTACTCACCTGTGTGATAGTGGTGCTAAAACTAGGTGTGTAGTCAATGGTTTGCTGATTGGCAAAGAGATCTGCTCAATGGCAAGGAATCCTTAACTGGAACTGGAATCCATGGAAAACTCTTAAGGAAACCAAAAATCCAGGTTCCAAGGGGAAACACCCACTAATCAGGGTTCTACAGAGAGACTCCTCCCATTAGAATCTCACCAAATTAATGTTTGTCTCATTTAACCTCTACTGATCTCACTCTCCATTGGAGATTCTGTTTGTAATTTTCAGAAGGCAGCAAGAACCATGACAACCCAATTCCATCAACAGGACCTGAGGTGATGGCTGACACCCAGGCAGGAGATGAACCACTCCTAACTCATCATCTAGGGCCCAAATGAAACCTTTGAGGTAGTGACGAGGTGAGCAAAAGAGCTACCTCTACAGCAAGTCAGATAACCTATGAAAGGGTAATGGAGACAGACACTGAGGATACCCAACATAGCTCAAAATAGATCCCCAGAGACTCTTGAGATCTCAACAGTAAAGCAGATTTAAAACTCACACCATGACTCAGGGAACTTTGGGAAAGAGGCAGCAGGGAGAATGGTGGGAGAGAATATCCAGAGACATTGCCCCCTTTAACAACAACAAAAAGAAAAAAAAAAAACTGCCTACTACTTGTCGAATTCATAACCCTCTATCCCATATACCAGTCCAGCAATCCCATGGAGGAGGCCCTCAGCAGGTTGGGGACAGGGAGGCAAGAAATGAGGGTACTATCATGAGACTTGCTCATATACTGTATTTAATTATTTACAATAAATTAGTTAAAATAAAAAAAAATGAGCCAAATATTTATTTTTCAAGATTTCCATTAAGCTACATATCATAGCAAATATCTATACTCACAGCACTTAGGAGGCAGAAACAGAAGGATTACCACAACTTCAAGGTCAGACTTGTCAAGATAACATGACCCTGACTGGAAAGAAATCAATATCTATGGGGTTGGAAAAAATTAAGAATTAACCTCATAGGCATGCCTTAAACTTATGAATAAGCAAAATAATGTCCTCATTGCTATTGTGAGATGATTTTTTCCTGGGGGAAAGGTTACCCTTAAGAGCAATCCGCCTGCTTTGTGTGATGCCTACATGTCTCAATCTACCAATCCCCCTTAAATTAAAAAAAAAAAAAAAAAACAATGAACATGAATTTAAGAGCCATGGTGTGGGAGAATATCCAGAGACATTGCACCTCTCAGTAACAACACACGGGGGAGGGGGAAGTCTGGCTGCCTCCTGTGATATTTATAACCCCTTACCCCATGGATTGATCCACTGTGCCCACCAAGGAGGATACCCAGTGGATTGGGACAGGGAGGAGGGAAATGGGGATACCAGCATAATCTTTCCTAACACAATGTATCTAATTTTGGACAATAGAGATATCAAATTAAATTTAAAAAAAAACAGATGAGACATGGGGCTGGAAGGATGGCTCAGCTATTCAGGAAATTTCTTCTGTGGTCTATGACCTGGGTTCGATTCCCCTCTACCTACATAAAATCCCAAACACAAAGTGATCTCAAGTTTATTTGCACAGGGTATAGAGACCCTGTGGCTCCCATCTTCATTCTCCCTCTCTCTTGGTATCTCTGCTT
Organism: Zapus hudsonius; assembly: GCA_004024765.1. Classification (NCBI taxonomy): domain Eukaryota; kingdom Metazoa; phylum Chordata; class Mammalia; order Rodentia; family Dipodidae; genus Zapus; species Zapus hudsonius. The sequence goes on along the minus strand of PVHP010024583.1, from coordinate 21,312 downwards.
GAAAATTAATATTAAAAAAAAGAATTATTTTCATATACAAACTATATGAGCTGGAGTGATGTTTTATCGGTTAATTGGTTCAACTGCCCAATACCCACATGAGCCAGATGCACAAAGTGGCACATACATCTAGAGTTCAATTGGAGTGGCTGGAGACCCTTGTAAATCCATATCCTCTCTCTGTCTCTTCCTGTCTCTCTCTGTGTCTATATCTCTCTGCTTACAAATAAATAAAGAAAATATTTTTAAAAGATATTACATTAAAGTTCTACAGCATTAATTATTTGTCCCACTCTTGGTTAAGACTCAGAAAAGAGGAGTCCTGGACCGGCTCTGCTAGTCTTCCCTTCAATCCATTACTGATTGAAATGAAAGTGGGGATTGGTAGATACCCCACTGTCACCATCCATGCTAAATGGAAGGTCTTCAATACTAATAGAATGGAATCCATTTTTCTCAAGTACATGAAAATCTACTTTTAAGAGAGACCTGAAAAAGACAGCTAGTATATTTTAACACAGGCAGCCACCACCTATACATAGGATAAATGGGAGAAAGAACTATCTTACCTGAGCTAGAGGAGAGAAGCCAGAACAGAGAGCAAATGAGGACCATTCAGGGGTCTCCCTAAAGTGAGTACAAACTAGATACCAAACTAGATAGAATGGAGGTCTCCAGGGAACATTAGACAATAGAAGTGGAAATGGTCAGCACTATATCTGTATCTCAGGAGGAAGAAAATGCTCATGTCTTCTACCCAGTTCTGTGTCTTCCACACTCAGGTTTAGAACTGTCACTACAGAAAGGGGGTTTACCCAACTGGCAGCACACTGCCCATACAATGAGTCAAGGTATCAAAATTACACTATAGTTGATAATCTCACATCCATTGTATTTTTCTGTGTTCTCTATCCATAGCATTTAAGGTCTTATATGAAGACTAACATCTCTAGATTTTTCTAGTGTAGGATGAATAAAAAGTGTTTTCATATCAGGGCACAGTGATACTGTTATTCTATTTAAAATCATGTCATACCTTCATTTCCCTAGAATTGGCTAACTCTAGCAGTTAAGGTTAAATGTGGAAGGGCTGGGGAGCTGTCTCAGTAGGGGAAGTATCCCACCTCACAAGCATGAGAACCTGAGTTATAGTCCCCTGGTATCACATAAGAGTTGAGTTTGGTGATACATTCCTACGATCCCAGTGCTGGAGAGAAGAGCACATGAGGATGTATAGGGCTTGCTGTTCAGCATGTCTAACTGAGCTAGTGAGCTCTGGGTTCAGTGCAACTTCATCCAAAAGATATTGTGTAGAATTGAGGAAGACACTGTGCATTAACTGCTGGCCTTCATTCACAGGCACACACATACATACTCAAGTACAACAGCCCACATAAAGGAACCCACTCACACATAAATGTGTATAAACACATTCATGCAAATGAAACATACATTCATGTCCATGAAAGAAAACAAATAAAAAGATTGAAGGTGGAGTTTTCCAGTGACTAAAATAAAATATGCTTGTTGGTTGCAACAAGGTTCCTGTAGATTAAAAATGAAAGATCGCTGAAAATAATGGCCAACATCTCATGACTCATTAATGAAGCCAAAATAGAAACAATGTGATTCATTGGCAAATGGCATTTGAAATAGTTCTCTACGGAGAAAGGTATATTAAGTGGATATTTAATTACATGTAATGATGGGTAAATTAATACAAATGATTTCATACAAAGAGGGTATTTCTTTCAAGGTACTACATGCTTACTTACATCTGGAGTACTTCATTTTTGTGTTAAAATGAATCAAGTAACATTATAGGATAAGTAATTTGCTTGGTAAGTGTTATATCCAAAAGATTTTAATTTTAAAAGTCATTTCTAAGGGCTGGAGCGATGGTTCAGCAGTTAAGGCACTTGCCTCTAGCGCCAAGGCCCCCGGTTCTATTCCCCAGTACCCACATAAGCCAGACCCACAAGGTAGTGGCTCTGGTGTTTCTCTCTCTCTCTCTCTCTCTCTCTCTCTCTCTCTCTCTCTCTCTCTCTCTCTCTCTCGTCTCTCTTTCCTTGAAAAATGAATAAATAAAATATTTTTAAAAGGCATTCTAAATTAATAAAGGGTCCCAAAACAAGAAAGATCCAACAAGGTAAGAGTCTTGAAGATTCCCCCCTACCCCGAGGACTCATCCCATAACAGTGACTCTTTATATCCTTATTTAGTAGGACAAGAAGCTATATTTTCCTCTATTGTCCTATTGATTGATTTTTTTATAGAATATTAAAGTTACATTTCCAATGGTTTAAAAACCTCTTTTACTTTGGTCTTTGATATGCATCTGATATGGTTACAATTAATATCTTAATTATTAATAAGTATATACATTGTATGAGCAATTCTTGGGAAGGTGCCCCCATTTCCCTCCTCTTTGTCCCCTACCCACTGGGGTCCCTCCTCAGTGCGCATAGTAGATCTGTCCATAGGGTGGGGGGTTATGAACTGCACCAGAGGTAGCCAGTTTTTTTTTCTTCCCCCTTTGTATGTTGTTGCTGAGGGGGAGGGGTCAATGGCTTTGGATATACTCCCCCACTAAGGCTCACACATTCTTTCTGCCCCCTCTTCAGCTCAGTTCCCTGAGTCATGGTGGTTTTTCCTAGATTTTGTATCATTTTATATTTATTTCCCCTATTTAAATACAGCGAGTTTTAACATCATGTGTTACTCAATGTTCACATTCTGGATCTCTGACTATTATTTCTCTGGCTTGACTGGTTTTTATCACTCAGTAAAAGCTGAAAGTAAATCTCAGGGGCTTCTCTTCCTGGTTCACTTGCAAGAACACATGACTGGTTTTTGGAACCTAGGTCACATTTCTTTCTGTTGGAATGTTTCAGTTGATGCTTCAATGCCTTCTGGCATTGAGTGCTGCTGGGAAGCCTTCCACTTGGGAAGCCTTCCACCTCAGAGGGATCCATTTTTATCAATGTTAGTTATTTCTTCCAAGAATATACTGGACTTTCTACTCTTCTCAATGAATATTTTACCTAAACTACTGTATTTCTTAAACCTCACTGTTCAATTTTATCTTATTTTTAGAGTTTATTTTCTATATCATCCTTTATATTTAGCTTTATGGATGCTTTAGATTTTCTTCTAGAGGACACCTGCCCATCACTTCTACCTAAAGGACACTTGTGCATCACTTCTATCTAAAGGACACCTGCCCATCATTTTTATCTAGAGGACATCTGCACATCACTTCTACCTACAGGACACCTGCACATCGCTTATACCTAGAGGACACCTGTGCATGAAACATACCTAGAGGACACCTGCACATCACTTCTATCTAGAGGACACCTGTGCATCATTTCTATCTAGAGGACACCTGTGCATCACATATACATAGAGGACACCTGCCCATCACTTCTACCTAGAGGACACCTGTATATCTTTCTTAAAAAGTTTTTTTTTCTCCAATCTAGCAATATCTGTCTCATTGACCAATAATAATCTCACTCTGCTGGAGACTCTGTGTTTTTCAGAAAGCAATGAGAACTGGGACAACCGAACTCCGTCAAATGGACCTGAGTGGATGGGGAGACCCAAGCAGGAGATGAACCACCACCAACTCACCATTTAGAGCCCTAACACAACCTCTAAGGAAGTGTGACGATGTGCAAAAGAGCTATTTCCACAGCAAGGCAGATATCCTAGGGAAGGATAATGGAGAGAGGCACCCAGGGTGCCCAAAATTGTCCAAAACACAAATTTAGAGACTCTTAAAAACCTAATAACTATGCAAAATTTAAGCTCACCCTCGATGACTCAGGGAAAATTGCAGAAGAGGGGACAGAAAGAGTCATGGGGGAGATAATATCTAATGCATAAAAAGGAATGTCATCCTGATTTCAGTAATATCTTATGATACTGAGCATATTGTTGTATTAATATATATATAATTTTAAGCCAATAAAACGTTAAAAAAGTTTTTTTTTCTACTGTTCACTCTGTGTTCCATGGACTTTTTAAAAATATAATTTGTTTGAAACACTGTTTTTGTATTTAAGATTATTGACAGATGTGTTCAGTTTTAGGATGGGGAAATTTATTTTTTAGAGGTTTTTGGAGGTTGTGTGTATTGTACAAAATGTATGTTGTTTATTTTCTAACTATAAGATAATGAGTATCTGTAAATGAAATTAAGAAAACAATCTCTTCAGTTGTTAGCGCACAGAATTTTAATGAGATATCTGAGGTAAATATGATGGGTTTGCCTTTATATGTGATGAGTTGTTTCTCTCTCACTGCCTTGAGCACTCTATGCTTTCTATATTTAGCATTTTAACTAAGATATATCTTGTAGAGTTCCTCCATTGGTCCTGTCTGTTAGGTGTTCTGTGGGGCTCTTGTGTCTGGGCCAGTCTTTTTCTTGTAAAATTAGGGAAATTTTCTTCTATAATTTTGTTGAAAATATTTTCTTTGCCTTTGATATGGGTTTCTTATCCCTCTGAGGTTCCAATTGATCTTGGTATTTGGTCTCTTTAGGGTAGGTATCCCACCGATCCCTTGTATTTTGTTGACATGATTTTGTGAAGTTACTGAAGTTTAGGGAATCCCTATTAATTTCATCTGTCGAGTCCTCAATGTCTCAAAATCTGTCCTCTAGGTTATTAACTCTGATAAGGAGGGATTCAAAGGAGGCTTTTAAAGCCTCTGTTTGATTTTTGGTTTCTGATATATTATTGTTCATAGTCTCCATTACACTGGTAAATTCCAATTTCCAATCTAGTTTTGTTTTTGTTCATATTTCCTTGAATTCGCTCTTAAGTTTGGTTATGTTCTCATCAAACTTAATCAGCTGGTTATTGTGCTCTTTGCATAGTTGGATCATCTTCAATTAGCTTACTGAACATTTGAAGTCATCCTGATTTTTCTCAGTTAAGTTGAGTTTGATGGCTATGCTTGTGTAGTTGAGCTTCACCTCATTTATTTATTTTTTGACAGTTTTCATCTCAGTCATAATCCTGCTTAAGATTTAGTTGCAGTTATGACCTGAATCTATTTTATTCTCATTTTGGGATTGTAGTTCTGTTGTTTCCATGTGTTGTCTCCCTGTGTTCTCACCGGCCTCTTCCATTGTGGGACAGAGTCCTAGGTGGGGGGCTCTCAGCTTGATGTGTTGTGTGTGTGTTTATTTATCTTGGCTACTTCCCATTTCTGGATAAGGGTCTAGTTTTCTTAATGCATGAGCCACTATAGATTCTTGTTGGGTATTCAGTGAGTGTTTTGTTCTGGGCACTGATTGGGTTTGGGATAGCCTTGTAACCACAGGTATGTGAGTTGCAGAGGTAATGGGTGTGCCAGCAGTTCTGGGCTGGTGTCTGGTATGTAATATGGTATGGATGTCAGAGATCTCTCCCTGTAGTTACTGCTGTGTCTTGCTACTGAGGCTTGGGGGTGTTTCAGAGCAGGCCTACTTGCTCCTCTTTACCCTATGTATCATGGCTGGGTGGATTGTAGAGATGACCCTGATTTTCTCCTGACAGGCACTTGCTAGAAAATTAATCCTCACTGGTTAGAATTGGAACGAGGCACCCTGGGGTGCTGAAAGATGGATAAGGAGAGTGTAGGAGATTTGTAGCTGGATGAAAGTCTTATTTCTGGACTGGACTTGGTGGTGCATGCCATTAGTCCCAGCCCTTGGGAGGCAGAGGTAGGAGGATTGTGTGAGTTCAAGGCCACCCTGAGACTACATAGTGAATTCCAGGTCAGCCTGGGCTAGAGGGAAACCCTACCTCTAAAAACAAAAAATATAAAAGAAAAAAATAAAGGAAAGCTGTGGCCCAGACCATCACTACTGAAGGATTGTCAAGCTGTTTGTATGGATGTTCTGTCTCTTTCCTAGTTTTCTGCTAATGCTGAATTTATCATGTACCCCTTAGTTTTGCAGAAGATGGGTGTGTTTTCCTGTTTTTCTACCTTTTTCTCCTGGTGACCCATAAACCAGATCACAGACTCTTCACCCTTTAGTTTTTAGTCTAGTACCTTAGTCCTTTGATAAATTTCTCCTGCAAATAAATGTGTTGCTTTTGCTTTGTTCCAAATACAACTTGCTTTTCTCATCTTGCTGATAAAAAGCCTGATAGACAAGAAATTTGGGAAAGATTTATTTTAGCTCATAGTTTCGGTTCATGGCAGAGAAGATCTGATAGACAGGCTTTGTCCAGAATAATATGAACTTGGGGCTGCTCCAGCTAATGATATATTGGGATAGCTGGAGGCATAGAGAAGAGCTGAAACCAGAAGACATGTCAGCTTCAAGTCCAGCCTCAAGTGAGCCCTCCTCAAGCTAGGCCCCATCTCAAATATCGCATTGCATTCCCAAACGGCACCTTCAGCTGGGTTCCAGTCAATGAGTCATGACATGGCCATGCTCATGACACTCCATTAAGACCAATGTGGTTGAGGAATAAAAGCTTTCTGTTGCTTAGCTTGGCTTCCTCATCACATATCAACTATAACAGTTTGTTATAACTAAGGTGATTACTATCCTCTGATATGCTAACCATGTCAAAATTTCTAAACATGTTTACCACACAAAACATGGACTGAGGCTTAGCTATCTAATTGCTGAGTCTTCTCATTCTGTGGGGTTTTGAGGAAAGAGGGAGTCCTAAGTCCTTGCCATTTTTAAAATTAAAACTCCCTGTTTTATTGATTCTTCTTCTGCAGTATCATAATATCCATGGGATACAGATATCCCTTCTGGAGTTTCCTTCTCTCTTCATTTTCTAATTAGCAGTATATAGTATTCACAGATGGCCTCTGATCTATGTGCTCCATGCAATGCCACATCCTCAGGGGTGGGCAGGACAGGACAATGATTGCCATGCCACATCTATAATTATCACTGACTCATCACATGTCTTCATAACTGCTTAGAGAGCCCTCTTCAGACTGAATAAAGTAAGCATCAAAGTTTAAGAGGACACACTCAGGGAAGCAAGAACATACCTAGTCATGTCAGCAAGAGAACGGGGACCTCAGGCTTATTACTGTAGCTACTGAATTCTTTCAAACCCTGGGTGAGTGCCATATCAAGTCTAAGCCTTGACTGTAACCCTGTGAGACCCTGTGCAGAGGATCCATGGAACCCAGACCAGGGCTCTTGACCCACAGAAATATTCATTTCTGTTTTTTTGTGCTACGCTATTTGAAGCATTTCATTTTGTGGCAGTTTCTTCTGTAGTAAGAGAAATCTGATCATGTCTTGATTTTGTTCATGGTTTTCTTCTTTAATTTGGAACTATTCCCCATGGCAGGAGTCTCTGGAGTTACATTATATTCCCTCTCTCTTGCTCATGTGACTTTCATTTCTCTAATGGTGATATATGTTTTCTGTCTGGTTTAACATGTATTTTTTTTTTATTTTCTCACTTTCTTATACTTTCTCCTTTTGAACCAAGAACCTGCATTTTCATTTGCCTTAAGCTGGTGTGGTGATATCTGTCTTTCCATCAATGAAGGAATATGGATATGAATGTCTCCTGTTCCTCAAGGATTTCCAATGCTACTTAAAAATAATGCCTGACTTAGTAAGGAAAAAGTTGGGGAGAATCAAAGCTTTAATTCAGGTTTCTTCTGCTTTTGTTTTGTGTAATTTCTTGTTTTATATTATTGAAAATTATTTTATCAAATATACTGTATCTCCCATAAATGCTCATTTCATCTAAACTCTTGGCATGCAAAAAAATTATACACCATCCTTCAAGAAAAAAATCATTGCCTTTGAATGAATGCACCTTGAACTTTCGTATTTTTTCTTTCAACATTCTCATAACCTCTATCTGGAGGCATGGGGTACATGGTGTTTATATTAACAGTACTCAAATAAAAGTTAATGTTGATTTTGTTTTTGTTTTTATCTCTACCTTTAATCATCTCATGCAAAAAGGAAAACTTTAGAAGCAATTGAGGACTTCATACAAAAATTGCCAGGGGACACACTTTCTTATTTCCCGAGGCACATTGATTCATCATCTTAGCCAGTCTCTAAAGGAATCCATGAAAAGACACTCGCTGCTATTTTTACCACAGCAGAAAAATTTAAATTCTAGTTGTGTTGGCTTGTAAACAAGTTTATATAACCACAATGGGGCATGAGCTTCCCAATGGTATAACTACACTAATAAAGTAATTATGGCAGCAATGAGTAATTATGGGCTTACTGCTGTAAAGGAAATTCAGTTGAATAAAATCACAGGAACAAGAAAAAACAGAACATAGATCCTATCACAGGATTATATTTTAGTCTTCTCTAAAGATGCACATTTTGTACCCAACTTCCCAACAGACCACTATGCAGATGCATAGTTCACTGCTAATTTAATTTCAAGATAAGCTACGAAACCATGAACATTTATTGCCTGTCTAACCACATTGAATTTACTCTTAGTAAGATCTCTACCTCCCTTTCAAAGCATAAATGTGAGGTGCTGAATGTTTTTTAATGTTTTAAATTGAAAAATAAAAAAAGAAGAAATAAAATGTATGGAATTTTTGATAGTACAGTCACTGTAAATTATATTCCTATATTTATATGTAGGATGTTATCTATGGAAAATACATAGAATATAACTATCATGTTTATTTTCATAATTGTATACATGCTTAAAATGTATTTTAAAAATAATACCTTAAAATGTATATATGTATAGAGAACTATGATACTTTTATGCTTGCACACACAGCATAATGGTTAAGTTAGGTTCACACATCTGTATTCACACACTCAGGTATTCTTAAAATTAATTGTTATACTGTTATAATTAATTATTCTATACAAAGCTGAAAATTATACACACACATACACACACACACACACATATATATATGTATATATATATATATATGGAGAGAGATATTTCAATTCATCTTTCCTAGTCTCTTTTTGTTTTGTAATACATTTTATTGCCCATATACACAATATATACTAAATGATATAGAAGCACTTTGCTCATTATTATCTTTAGCTGATTAAGAAAAAATAGCCCTGATGTCATATATAACAAAAAGAAAGCATTTTCTACCAACGCATTGTGTGGCATTATTCTTAGTTGTAGACAAATAGAAGCCAGCATAAGTTCTATGAAATTATTTTCCTTGCACAGTATACAGTAGTGATCAAATCTTGATGGCAAGTTTCAGTAACTGTAGAAAATATTAAGATTTTTGAAGTATTGTCAAATACTTTTGTATCACATTGATAATTTTGAAAATACATTTATTATTCACCTGTAGTTTGATAGCATTTGAATAGTCAAGATTCTCAGAGGTAGGTAGCAAGGGATGTGGGCGATACTGATTCTAATTTTGGATAGTCAAAGTGATTGCATACTTCATTTTTCTCATCTGCACAAGACGTGGTTCCTCATGGATTTTCTTGCAGGAATAACAGAAGGTAGCCTGGAACAAAGAAAAGTTTATAATTATAAAATATGGGAAATTTTAAGGTTCCAGTGTTCAGATTTTAAATCCAAATTATCTTTTTGATATAAACTTTCCAGAGCTCCCTGAGTTAGTGACTATATCACTAAAACCATGAACTATGAACCTACTTTTATCTCTTTCTGCTTTTCAGCTTTATTTAACTTGTATCTATCTCTGCTGTTGTCTACATATTGGCCTATTTTTCATGGAACTATTCCCTACTCTTTTAACTTAGCCCCTTTTTCTGTTTTGTTTTCTCATTCCTTTTGACCCCTGTCCTCTCTCTGACAAAATGTTTATGGGCTCTGAACATTGCAGGTCTTCTGTGCCGATTGGTAACTACTGTGAGGTCATGAAAGCACCAGCTGGTTTGTGTTGGGGAGGAGAGTGCCACACAGTATGGTTTCCCTGCGTGTGGCTCTTACTTTTATCTGCCCTCTGTTCCTCAGGGTTCCCTGAGCGTTGGAGGGCATGATGGAAATCTCCATTAATGCTATGCTCTTGAGAGCCTCTTATTTTCTCCTTCAATGAGTTTGAGTCTCCTTGGTGTCTGCTACCTTCTCTATAGAGACTTTCTAGCTCACAATGACAGCTGCACTCATATTCAATTGGCCACTTCTTTTGCTCTGTTCCCTAGGCCCTAGAAGCTATGATAGAGATGACTCATCCAGTGCTGGGCACTCAGCTTTCTCATGTCATTTTAATGAGTCTTGGATCTTTCCAGTATTTGTCAGCATGTGTACAAAACAGGTTCTCCAACATAAAGGGAAAGCAGAAATAATCAAAAGATATAACCATATAATAGGCATCCAAATTTAAACTTTTGATGAGCATAAACCCTCTTCTACCCTAATAACAGTGGAAGGTGCCATATAATATCTAAGACCCTCCAAATAATATTGCTCAGTACCAAGCATGAGTTCCTCCCACTGACTGAGCCTTATATCCAATTACAAAGATGATTACCCACATAACTTATGTGCCACTATTGCACTGGTACATACATCTTGTCTGAGCTAGTTGATTTTGTAGCTTGCAAAGCCCACTGTTTGTTAAGACTGTTGATGACTTTTATCTTCCAGCAGCTTACATAGTATTTTGAAGAGCTACAAGAGCTAGCTCACAGGGAGACAGCTTCCTTCACAGTGCCAGATAGATTTCCCAATGCCCTGTGACCTGTCTTTAGCAGTAGAGTGTTACCATCTAGGCTTGCTGGGTAACCAAGAACTTTGCCAATGCCTGCATTGCTTGCAGACCTTAATAGGCGTCTCTGACCAAGAGCTCACTTAGGAGAGGGTGGCCAAGGGACTTACTTGCAACAACCTATAGTAAAACGTGTTGCACTCTAGTAGGGTAATTCTGCTCAAACTATATTTTAGTTTCTCTCTCTCTCTTTGTTATATCCTTTAATTACCTAAAGAAATGTGTTTGAATACTATTCATTCATTATTTTTTTTAGTTTAGTGTACCCCTCTTCTTCCTTTCCCTCCCTTTCCCGTGTCCTTCCTTATACTTTTTTAACTCCTATAATCTGTCCATCCACTGATCTGTCTTCTATCCCCTTCTCTAATCTCTCCCAGCTTTTGCTCTCTTCAAACCTCATTCTAGTTCTCTGACCAGAACCATTGATGTTTACTATGACTTAAAACACAGCTATTCTAAGCCAGGATCCAACTATGAGAGAAAAAGCTATTTATATTTCTGAACCTGGGTCCATTCTCTTTCCTGTGAATTTTATAATTCCTTTTCCTTTTCAGTTGAATAGAACTCTTATGTGTCTATGTCTACCACATCTTCATCATCCATTCCTCAGTTGATGGGCATTTGGACTGATTCCATTTCCTATCTATTTTGAATAAAGCAGTAACAAACATGGCTGATGAAGTATCCCCATAGAAAATCCTCAGAGTACATGCCCAATAGTGGAATAGGTGGGAAATATGGTATATTGATTTTTTAGGCTTTTGGGAAGCATCCATATTTATTTCCATGAGGTCTGTGTCAGTTTATATCCCCATAACAGTGAAGAAGCCTTCCTCTTCCCCATACCCTCATCAGCATTCATTGTCAACTGAACTTTTGATCAAAGCCATTCTGACCAAAGTGAGATGGTGTCTCAAGTAGTTTTAATTTGCATTTTTCTGATGGCTAAAATTGTTGAACATTATTTTAGATTCTTATGAGCGATTTGTATGTCTTCATGTGAAAACTCTTTCTCTAGTTCCCTGCCCCACTTTTTATGACTGGATAGACTGGCTTTTTTCATATATATATATATATATATATATATATATATATATATATATATATATATATATATATATATATGTGTGTGTGTGTGTGTGTGTGTGTGTGTGTGTGTGTGTTTTATTCACTTTTATCCCCTTGCCCTGATCTCCTGGTGCCCTATCACTGCAGTATCATTGTCATGAAGGCCTCAGTCAGTCATTCCCTATGCCCTATGCATTAGTAGGAAAGCATGCTTCAGGGTTTTCCTACCCACCCTGTGACTTTAGAATCTTTCAGGCCCCTCTTGTGCAATGTTCCTGGATTTATACAGGCCCGTTGGCATTATGATTTAGTGTTGAGTTTTTTGTTGCCTCTGCATTTCTGCTTTTATAGGGTTTGATTAATCTTTGTGTCTGTCACTTCACCTTCATACTGGTTGTCAGGCTAACAGTACTAGCAGTATTATGACCTTCCCTCCTCTGCAATTCATCCTGGGACATGTCAGATATAATAGAGCTGGAAAGTATTGTGGTGGACTGTTGGTATCATCTTTTCTTATCAATGGATCTAGGCTCTCCTCCATGTTTTCTGCCCTCTGTAAAATAAAATAGATTCTCAAACCCAGTGTGAAAACAGTTTGGGTTAAAGGGGGTATGAAAGGTTGTTTAAGAGATTTTTGGACTGCTAGACAGTTCTTTCCTAATCATGTGATTCTGAGTTGGTTTCCAGTACCAGATATAAGTCCCTTCCCACTAAGAAGACCTTGTGTCCAATCAGAGAACAAGTTATTTGCAAAGGCTGTGTGCCAATATTGCAACTAGTGTGTACTTCTTGCCTGGATGGTTGATTTTATCATCTGCCTGGTCCCCTGCTTATTCATGCTGTTGCTGACAGCTGTCCTCAGGCAGCTGCAGTAGGGCTCTCCAGCACCATGAAGACTAGCAAGAAACAATCTCATTTCCCTTTTTTTCCAACGTGGTATTCTGACATCTTGTGAATGCAGCCTGTGGTGTCTTCAGCAAGAGAGTCTTACCTTTCAGCTTTAGCAGGTAATCAAGTATTTTAGCAGTGACCAATATTGTTTTGGGGAGCTCATGGGTCTCCTTGATCAACAGCTCACTGTGCAGAGTAACCCAGTTCTGGGTGGGTCCTGTATTTCCAGCCAGAGTCCATGTTGTAGGGTAAAGCTCTGTCCACCTTCTGTCCAGCCTGATCCCCTTCTTTATTGGTGGTTATATCTTGTAGGATGCTAATCAGAATGAGAGTTTTTATGGAACTGATTCTTAATGCTGCCTTAATTTTCCTTTAATTCTATGCCCACCTTTCGTATCCCCTTCCCCCCAATTGCCTCCCTCCCCCAATACTCTGTCTCCCTAACTGTTCAGGAAACCCTTCCTTTCCATCACATTCCTTCTCTTTCCTGGTCTCACTCTAGCTTTAATCCACATTTCTGCTAAGTGCTCTTTGCACTCATCTCTAGAGCTTGATCCCAGTTAGGAATCTCACATGAGAGAGCACATGGGGCATTTGTCTTTCTATGTCTGAGTGACCTGGCTTACAAAGATTTTTTTTCCAATTCCACCCAATTTCCAGCAATTTTCCTCATTTCATTGTTCCCTAACACTGTGTAGAATTCCACTGGGTATATGTACAACATCTTCATTATTCATTCATCAGTTGATGGACATGTGGGCTGATTCCAGTTCCTAGCTATTTTGAATAGAGCTGCAGCCAACATGATTGAGTTATTACTTCTGTAGTGAAGAGTGGAGTCCTTAATGAATATGCCCAGGAGTGGTGTAACTGGGTCAAATGATAGATCTATTTTCATCTTCTTCAGGAGTCTCCATACTGATTTCTTGTGTGGTTGCACCGGTTTGCACTCCCACCAGCAGTGGATAAGGGCTCCTCTTTCCCCACATATTTTCCAGCATTTGTTGTTGTTTGATTTTTTTTTTATGTATGTCAATTTGACTAGAGTGAAGTGAAACCTCAGGGTCATTTTTATTTATTTTTTATATTTATATATATATATATATAATATTTATTTTATTGTTATATTAAATATATAGTAACATTATTATTATTACTATTATTATTATATATTTATTTTATTTCTCTGATTACTAAATACTTTGAACACCTCTGTAAAATGGCCCGCTGTATTTCTTCCAATGAAAATTCTCTGATTCTGTACTCTTTTTTTTTTTTTTAAATTGGGCAGTTTAATTTTTTTATTGTTTTTTTTGTGTTCTTTGTAGATATTAGATATTGGAACCTTGTTGGAGGTTTAGATGGTGAAGATTTTTTTCCCATTCATTCAGTGATATGTCTTTTGACTGTGCTTAGAATTTATCAGTACAATAGCTTTTTTTAATTTCATGAAGGTTTAAAACCCAGGGAATTAGATTAACGCTCAACCACTGGGACCTAATAATTGATTTTATTAATTAGTAATCTTTTGTGTTATTGGTACATGCTGGATATTAAACCCCTGTCAGTTGTAGAAATGGCTAAGATTTGCTTATAGTGTCTCTTGACTCAGTTGATGGTTTGTTTAGCTGACAATAGCTTTTTAGTTTCAAGAGATCCCATTGGATAAGTATTTGTTTTAATTCCCTGAGTCTTTCTTATGCCTGTATCTGAAGTGTTCTCCCTACTTGTTCCCTGTAGTCATCCCACATATTCACGTTATATTTTGAGGTCATTGATTCATTTGGAGTTGATGTTCATGCAGTGTGTGAAAAGAGGATCTAAACTCATTTCACATTTAGCTTCTCTCCCACTCTAACTAAGCATACCCAATCTTGTCAAATAATTTTAAACCTAAATACAATGTGATATATTAAAAACCCTAAAGTATTCAAACAGATAATTAAGTATATCCCTTCAAACTATAAATTATATAATTTACTTTGGAATTGGTAAAGTTAATGTTATTGAAACTTTTTCTCTGTTGTCTTTCAAGGAAATGTTGATAGCACACAGAATCCAAATTTATCAGTTTATTGATGATTTCTGTCCATTTATTATTTCATATTTTAACTAAAATTTCTCACAGTCATTAAAATAATTTGAGAATGTGTTCTATTGTTTATATAATTGTATATAGTGGCACAGAGATTCTGCCTTATTTAGAGTCACTTTATTTTTTAAAGACATTTGCTTAATATTTAACAAAGTCCTCAAATTTGAGGTCACCTGGAATTATAGTCACACATTTAAATTCTACCCTATCCATCTGTACAATATCTAAAGATGTAGTGGGTATTTCCTGAAATATATCAGCATCTTTAACTGCTTGAAAGAAGGTAAGAAAAAATAACAAGTGAGAAATTATGATCATTAATTCTGTTGAATTTTCATAGTAGTCAACCATATAATTTATTTCTTTATACAATAATTAATATTATTATCCTTTTGTACAGAGGGAATAGTTAAGTTGGATATATAATAGTAAATGAAACATAATTTTCATCTTGAATAACTCAGTCCTTGTTAAACAGCACAGGCTTACACTTTAAAATCTATGGAGTTTGAGCATGAACGTGTAATCAAGACTAATTTTTTTCTGAAGCTGAGCCAAATATAAATGATCTTACTTTAAATTGGCTTTTAGTTTCCATAGATATTTTTCTCATATTCTCATGAAATAGTAAGAATAGAAGAGCTGTGAGAATACCATGAACAGTGGAATTTTCAGAGCTAAAATCCCAGTTTTCAAGGACATTCTGTAGCAATAAAATTAAATTCACATGCTGCTAAAATGAATTTTAGTTGTATAAGTAATATTTAGCTTGTGACATGCAATTACAATATGAGCTATCATTCATATTTTAGCAATTTGCTGTGTATGTAAATATGACATGACTATAGTAAACATTCCATCTATAAATTTTTTTTTCTGCTCTGTTTTCTATTTTTATGTCATTTACCTTATGCTTCGGTTTTATTTAGTCTTACCTTCTGCAATATAGGTAATAAATATATATGCATAATAAAGGAATTCTGAAATTATATAAGGTAGATATTTTGAGTCACTTTACAAAAAATATTTTCAATGTTTTCTATGAATTTACAAGAAATGAATGTTATTTCCAGACAGCCAAAGAAATCTGTGGCTCTCTTTCATTTGTAATTCTTGATTTTTCAAAATCAATGGCCATTGGAATTTGCTTCCAAAATGATTCATGTTAACATTTTAAAATCTGGGACAGAGTTAAATGGTAGAGCACTGGCTTGGAAAGTAGTAAGCCTTTGGTTTGGGGAGAGAGGAGAGAGAGAGAGAGAGAGAGAGAGAGAGAGAGAGAGAGAGAGAGAGAGACAGAGAGAGACAGAGAGACAGAGAGACAGAGAGACAGAGAGAGAGATTTTGTATTTTCTGAGACAGCTAGCAAGAGCCACAGTAACTTATGTTGACTGATTTTCTGAATGTACAGGCTAATTATTCACTAACTTAGACTTAAAATACCTTTTTGTGTCATTTTTTTGTTCTTTTGGCAATAAATGGGGAAATTCAGTCTATCATCCAAGAACCAGACATTAGGAAAACTGTTTAAGCCCATAGAAAGTAGAGAATACCTTTTTATTGCCTTCAAAATCATGAATGACAACTGGACAGGGTACAATTTTCTTGGAGCACATAGTGTTTCTCTACAAGCCCTATCCATATTGAGAAATCCTCACTTCCAACTCCCTGAACAATTATTCATTCTTTTCAACTAGTCATTGTTTTATACCCTGATGCTTCTTATTTCTTTTTCTTACAGTCATGACATTCTTTGCACTTTTCCTGGGTTTAGAGGTTTCTCTATTTTGTTTTAATTCTTTATTGTTATTTCTTTTTGACAGCTAAACTTAAGGAGAGGTATGATTATGTTTACATCAGCCTGCTTGGAGATTATTTCTCTTTGCCTTATATTATTAAACAACTAAAAAATTCACTAATAATACCCACACATCAATTTGTAAAACAGATATACTGCATACTACTTTTCTTTGTGTATATGTTTTGTGTGAATGTACGTGTAGGATGTGTGTGCCTTGTGTATATGGGAACATGGTTGCCAAGCAAATGTAAAGAGTCTCACCTCCTTCATTTTCAAGTACTATTGGTTGCAAGTTTTGGGATACTCCTGGCCTCACTACAGGCTCATTGGAATTACACATCCATGCACCACTTTACAGCTGGCTTTATATGGGTATTGAGGAAGATCTGAGTTGCATCAAAGAGAGTTGTAAGTATCTTTAAATGCTGAGTCATCTCCCCAGACTATAAATTCTATTTATGTTGTATAAATAGGCTCCATTTATGTTACACCATCTTTTTACCTTTTTTCTACACTTAGTGATATTGACATTATTTCTCAAGTTTTCTTGTAATTTTATATCTATATGACTATAATTTTTCTTATAATTTGTCTTACCTGTTTTCCATTCTTTTTATTTAGTTTAATGATTAACATCTACTATAATCAGCATAGAACTGCATTTAATATTTCCTTTTGGCTAGTGCAATCAGATGTCACATGGCTCTCTAAAGTGAGTTTCCTAGTAACCATGTAAAAGAAAGCCAGTATTATAAAAATTGTTATGGACAATTACATTCTGGTACATCAGATTCATCACTTTGTTTACTCAGGCTAAAAACATGGTGGTGGTGATATTGAGTTTAAGCATTAAAGTGTTTCCTAAAGAGAAAAACTCAATGCAGAGTTAACATGTCCTTCACAAAGATGTCAGCAAGATGGTTCGTGCAGAGACAACCAGTGCCAGCTGCACATCTCCCCTGGGGGATCCGAGAGGCTGGGTTCGCTGAACATGGATTGGCCATGTCTGTTTCTGCTCCCAGTAGCCTTGCTCACTAAGCTAAATTTCTATATCCCCTGTTAAATCAGGGTGTACATCTAACTTGCGTATGAGCCGACTACACCTGGCCAGATGCATGACCTAACTGTTCTCTTTATAGGAAAAGCTACAGCTTATGTGGATAGGGATAAGGGATGAGAAAAGGAAGTTGCGGTGATCCTTGCCCCCCACCCACACTTCACTCAGTGTCACTAAAGAAAGGGAGGAGGGAGTTCTGAAATACTCCTATGTAAAGAAATGTGAGGTGGATTGCATGAATATTAAATAAAAACAATATTTATTTTGCAAAATATAGGTTATTATACTGTGATGATTTGAATGCAATGTACCCTAGACTCATGTCTTTGAATTATTAATCCCCAGCTGAGTGGGTCTTGGGGTTTTAAGCTTAACCTCACCTCCTCATCTCTCTCTTTCTCTCTCCTCTCTCCTTCTTTCTCTCTCTTCCATGCTGATGTGAAGCTAGTTTCCACTCCTGCCATGCTTCCTTCCCCTCCGTCCTTGTACTGATGGATTTTACTCTCTAGAATGATAAGGCAAAATAAAATGTTTCCTGCCCCAAATTGCTTCTATCTGGGTACATTTCCCTATCAATGATAAAGTTACTGATGTTTATATAAAGTAATGCTTTCTCAAATCTTTTAATATTGTGATCAATAGTCACATTACTAGAATAGCTGAGCAATATCAAGCCTGACCCAATAAAGAAGAAGTGGAGATTTATAGACATTGCACATGGTGAGTGGGAACTGAATTGAATATTTTTCAGAGGAGACATCAAAGTAGAGCAGTTCTTACTAAACCCAAAGGACCCTGAACAGACTTCATCTTGAATGCAGGGCACTATGATTACATATCGCCTACCAGGACAATTAGGATTGAGGAATTTGGGCTAATCTCTAAACTGATTTAGTGAGCTCCTTCCCAAAGGTGATTGATGAATGTTGAGTAATCCTAGGGATCAAGGTTGGGGCCAACCTGAGAGGAAGGCATGGGTAAATCTGGCTGTAGTTTGATTAAGGGGAAGCACTGGTCACTACATTGCCTTACAGATAGAGTTGATGCATTTGCCCACTGAAGACTCAGTTATGGTACCCATTCAAAGATAACTTGATATAAATTTGAATATATCTCAGAGGATATAATCCATGCTTCAAAACACCAAACATTGTATGACAGTGTTTCTTCAATAGCCAGAGAGGAAAAGTTCAGAGTTGGGAGTGAAAATTATAGTGGATGACTCGTCTTTTAATCGGCCTTATGGCATTTCTGAGTCCTTGCTTTACAGACATTGGTTTTGCTTATTTTTAATTCTCATATGGAAGCTTCTATTAAATGCGAGGAAGAATGGCATATATTGCAAGTATATTCATCAACTGTTATTTACTCAATATTCTCTGTAACCACAGACCAACGGTTCCAGGAGATTCTACACAGACTAAGGCTTTAATCAGGAACATGGACCTGTGTTGATAACTTGTGACCCACGGTGTCTAATTAAATCTTTTTATCACAGTATGTGGAACATGATCATGAGCAGATATTAAATGAAAATGAGTAGACAATTCTTATTAATGACAGAGAAAATGATGGTGTGATTCCTACTGTTGTTATGAGAGTAATCAAACTCCCTGAAGTATGTGTGAGTCCTGCATGAGCAGGATAAAACCATTTTAGATTAACACCTATGTGACAACAAATGTCTTAAGTGGTTCTTGTACCATTGATAAGCTTGGAAATGTCAAGATGTTTCCAAAGTACCTTTACGATTTTATTCTAATGTTTACAGTGTGGAGGAATTTCCATTGATTGAATTTTTGAAACAGTGATATGAGTAACAAACTTCTAATTTGATGGATATGCAACATTATTTAGCTTTAATTTGTGTTTATTTGATAATTATAATGTGAAATGATTTCTTTGCCATTTTGAGATTTACTGAGTGCCTGTGCAGCTGAATCAGGAAAAAGGTTTCCCTGGGTGGTCACTGTTCAGTTGGGCAGCCATGTGTCTCTGTCTTTTTATTCATTCACTATTTAAAGGACAGTCTTGTACATACCTCTAAATTTTTTCCACCCCGTAACCCACAATTAACCTTTCCTCTTATTCCAGTTCAAATTGTACAATTTCTCTTTTAAAAAGTAATACTCCCATATGGAAATTCTGATCTTTCTGCCCCACCATTTTCTCTGGGTTCTCCCTACAGGTCTGACAAAAGCAGGAAGATATGGCCAGGGTGTAGGCTAAATGTTATGTTGTTTTGAATTTTCCTTCTTCAGGTATATTAGTCCGTACTCTTGATTTCAAATGCATTCACAATTTTAGGTCATGGGTAGAGTCCAGCCAGATTGTTTGCCAGAATTGAACATGAGTGGCCTCTGGCCTAGTTCCTAGAAGGGTCCTTGTTCACACCTGATGCTCTTGAGCACACTTCTTACAGACGGCATCTTTACAGGCATGGTGGTATTCCAGCATTCCACCACAGAGGTCCATTAATCTCCTCTTACAACCATATATGGCATTTCTAACCTCCAACTTCAGACTCTTCAGAGTCCTTCCATGAGCCAGATTTTTTTATAGATTCCACCATATTTTCTACAAACATGATGATAATATCTATGAACATAGATAATTCTCCTTATTTTTCAAAATGGATGTCATATGCTCTTATTTATGGTTTCATTACACTGGTTGGAAACTGTAACACAATGTTGTGTACTACTGATAAGAGGAAAGAAAAGTCCTCCTGGTGCTGCCACTAGGTCAAAAGCATATCTTTTACTCTTACAAGGTTCCTGGATGTCCTGTATCCAACTAAGGGAGTTCATTATACCCCTCACTTGCTGAACAATATCAACGGTAGATACAGATTGATCCACTTTCTGCTTTTGACTTATTATAGTGACTGATTTTTCTGTTGTGAATGTCTTGATTTATTTCTGTTGTGACTGTCTTGATTTATTTTTAAGTGTTACAAGTTGTGGAAATACTATTAAAGAAAATAACTTATTAGTGTGCATACATGTTTGTATTTGTGAATGTAGATACACACACATCATAGTGTGTGGGAGAGGATTTCAGAGGACAACTTTCAGGTCTGTTCTCACTGGTCCACTTCATTTGAGGCAGAGATTCTCTCCACCTCACTCTGCTATTGCTCTGTCTGTGCTATGGTAGAGAGCTTCTGGGAATTTCTTCTGTCTCCACCTCCCATCTTAACATCTGAGTGTTGGGATTATAGAAGCTCATCACAGAATTTTCCTCAAATCTGAGGACCCAATTCTGGGTTTCAGGCTTAAGCAGCAAGTGCATCCCAGCCCATTTTTATGTGTGTTTTTTTAAAAATGTTTTATGTTGTTCAGGCTTTATTTTTATAATTTATTTTTATATATACACATATGCACATATATATGCACACATATACATATATATAATACTCTTTTATCCCCATTGTCCCTGCTCCTATTTCCATGGAGGCCCTACTCAGTGGGGCTATGGGGGGGTCATAATGGATTCAGTCCATGTGGGGTAGCAGAGGAGTGGGGAGGGAAGAGGCCTCATGGTATTTCTACCCACTCTGTGGCTCTTACATTCTTTCTGGACCTACTTCTGTCATCTTCCCTGAGCCATGGCAGGCTTATTTGCAGTCTGTATTAGTGTTGAGTTCTCTGTAGCCTCTGGACTTCTGCTTTGATGGGTTTTGATTGATCACCATGTCTGTTC
>PVHP010024582.1:0-26296 GCA_004024765.1 Zapus hudsonius | reverse complement strand
CTCCCCCTCCCTGATCAGTTGGATATCCTCCTCCGTGGGCTGTCTGTATTAGTCCTTGTGGCAAGGGATCCTGGATATCCTAGTACTCAGCCTGGTCTTCCTGGCCCAAGTGTGTTGTTACTGATGGGTGCCATGCCTCTGGACCATCTCCCCCACCATGGCTCTCACAATCTTTCCGCCCCCTCTTCCGCTCAGTTCCTTGAGTCGTGGTGGGTGAGTATTAGGGTTTAGTGCCTTTATGGTTAAAGAGAAACCATTCAATGCCTGTTTTAAAAAATGGTGCCAGGTGTGGCGATGCACACTTTTACTCTCAGCACCTGGGGGCTGGAGTAGGTGGATCACAGTGAGTTGGAGGCCAGCCTGGGAGTGAGAACCTGCCTCACAAGAAAAGCAAGAAAAAGCAAACCAGAGAGGGAGAGAGGGAGGAAGAAGGAAAATGGCGAGAAACTGGGTGTGGTGCTGCACGCCTTTAAGCCCTGCACTCTGGAGGCTGAGGTAGGAGGATCACTGTGAGTTCAAGGCTAGCCTGGGGCTACAGAGAGAGTTCCAGAGCAACCTGACCTAAAGTCAGACCCTGTGTCTAAACAGTAAATGAATGAATGAATGAACATTGGCAAGACTGGATACTGGGATGTAGCTCAGTTAGTAGGATGTTTGCCTAGCATGCAAAAAATCCTGGGTTGGATCCCCAGGACTGTCATTGAAGCACTTGGGAGGTATATTAGGAACACCAGAAGTTCAAGGTCATTCAGCAGATACATAAGGAGTTTGAGCCCAGCCTGGGCTACATGAGACACTGACTCAAAAAAATAAATAAAATAAAACGCAAGATAGATTTTATCTGGAGTATTGTAATTATGGAGAAGCTATGTTGTGAATGCTTATGCTTCCTGGAAAATTCATATGTCACAGTCTAACTACTAATGCAATATAATTAAGAAGACAGGCCTGTGGGAGGTGATTGAGAAATAATGTAGAGCTCTCAGTGAAGGCATTAGTGTCCAAACTCAAGAGGCCTGAGAGATCCTTCACCAATTCCCCACAGCTAGAAGGGACTGTCTGTCTATGAACCAGTAAAGTGGCCCTTCCCAGACACTGAGTCAGCCAGCATCTTGCCTGGGTGCTTCCCAAACATGTGGACAAGCCACCCAGTGAACAAAGCCTCATCCCAAATGCACTAAGACAGGGAGAAAGCTTGAACCCAAATACAAACAGGGAAACGGTGACAGGTGGGGGCTGATAGCCAGTGGGCAGGCTAAAGGAGAGGACAGAACTGCTAGCAGGAACTTGTTAGTTTGAGAAGGGAACAGAACAGTGTGATTAGCTATCAAGGAGAAGGGGCCTAATAAACCGTATTAGCAGGATTTTCTTAAGTAAACCTGGATTCACAGGCCAAGGATGAGTTCTCACTGAGAGAAAGGGCCTAGAGGAGCCAGGCTGAAGTTTGGTCAAGATGGCAGTCACTATCAGTGAGGGTTCTTCCAAGAAACTAAGTCACTGTGTGTGTGTGTGTGTGTGTGTGTGTGTGTGTGTGTGTGTGTGTGTGTGTGTGTTAGGAGTGGGTGGGAGGAGCTGGAAAGTCTAAAATATCTAAGTATGTAGGGCAGGCCAATTGGCCAAAATTCCAGACAAGAGTCCAAAGTCTGTTGGGCAAACCAACAGGCCAGAAACGCAATCTGAATGTCTATGTTAAGAGTTTAAAAAAAAAAAAAGAGTTTGGCACAGAATTCCTTCTACTCTGGGAACCCTCTGTTTTTGCTCTTAAGTCCTTCAGTTGATCGCATGTGCCCCCCCCCCACATCCCAGAGGGCCAATTGTTCTAAAGTCCACTGATTTCAATGTTTATCACATCTACAAAGTACCTTCTGGCAACATCTAGACTAGGGTCTGATCCAACGGCTGGCCAACTCTTGCTGACTAAAACAAGTTGGTACATAAAATTAGCCTTCATTGCGTCTAAGGAATCTCTGAGGAAACCCAGCTGGGCATGCTCAGTCCACCTTTACTTCTGAGGGGTCTCACTGGCCCTTCCCTACCTGACCCCACCTTTAGAGATCCCAGTCTGGACTTCTCCCTGATAATTACATTCCCCTCAATCTCCCCTCACCCACCACACACACTTCTTTTATAAGGTAGAGATAAAATGAGGTAGAAAATGTCTCAAATGGAGCCAGACATCATGGCACACATCTTGAATCCCCATAAGTTTGAGTCCCATCTGGGACTATAGAATGATTTCCAGGAAAAACTGGGCTATAGTGAGACCCTGCCTCAAAAAAGCCAAAGAAAGAAAGAGAGAGAGAGAACCAGAGAACCTGACAGATTGCTTAATGGTTAAGGCACTTGCCTGAAAGCCTAATGGGGGGGGGGAGGTTTCGATTCCCCAATAACCAAAACGTAGTCTGTGCATCTGGAGTTTGTTTACAGTGGCTAGAGTGCCCATTTCCCCTCTCTGTCTCTGCCTCTCTCTCTCCTCAGCTACAACACACAAAGAAAAAAACTGGCTATCTCTCATACAATCCATAA
Organism: Zapus hudsonius; assembly: GCA_004024765.1. Classification (NCBI taxonomy): domain Eukaryota; kingdom Metazoa; phylum Chordata; class Mammalia; order Rodentia; family Dipodidae; genus Zapus; species Zapus hudsonius. The sequence continues at coordinate 23,770 of PVHP010024582.1, read as the reverse complement.
CCCCTATCCCATGGACTGGTCCAGCAAGCCAGCGCGCTGAGGAGGGCCCACAGTGGGTTGGGGACAGGGAAAAGGGAAAAGGGGGTACCATCACAAGACTTGCTCAACAATGTATCTAATTATTGACAATAAATATGGGAAAAAGCTATTAAAGCAAAAAGGAAATAAAAATAAAAAATAAATTTTAAAAAGACATTTCTATCCATGTTTCTATAAAATATCTTCTAGAAACTAATAAATGGATTTTTCTCAGAATTCTAAAAAGAAAAGAAAAGAAAATTCCTTTTGGGACGAAGATGTGCCTCGAGGCCCACTGGACTGGAAATGTCTGCTTCACTCCAAGTGATGACCCTGGCCATTTCCTACAGGTCCATCACCAAGGACAGGAGAAACAGTATCCAGAACTGGAAGGTAGAGTCTCAGTTCCAGAGAAGCTGGAGTTTCTCAGAAATTCTGAGAGCACTAATGCAAACATTACAATGTTAACTTGGAGGAAAAAACAAGGAAGAATTGGGTCCCAGACCTGATAGTCAGGAATGGCTAGAGTTCCTCGGACTCTGAGTGAGCTTTGGATTTCACAGGAGGAAAGACACAGACATGGTCCACATCCCACTTCTCCCCACATGGGACATTTCAAGAGAGCATCTGTGTCCTGATGAAGGTCAGTGACAGTAGCCCAGGGAGTGAAAACCAAGATGCTACCGCATACTGAGAACCGGGTTCAGAGAGCTGCTGGGGCTGGGGCTTCGCCAACTGCCTCCTAGGCTCACTTGGGATGGCATTTGCTTCTGTTTCCCAGGGAAGCTGCCTTTTCTTTGTGGCTGGTCCACAAAGAAACAGGGCAGTGAATATGTTGCTCTGCCTTCTCTGATGTGTTTTCTTGGTGCCGTTCTAAAGTGAAGTTGTTTGTTATTGGAATGACAGCTCTTTCCGCTTGTACTTACAGGATCCTGTTCTCCAAGTACTCAGATTTTGAAGGCTGAGCTGAGACAAAGCTGAGAGACGCCCTGTCTGGCCTCCTCCCCAATGACCAAGTTCCTGATTGGATCAGATGCAGCCTGCAGTAACTCCTGCCCAATCGTCCATTCACCAATGTGTGAAGAACAGACTTTGAATGTCTGTTTATGCATCAGACATGGGAGAAGGTGAGGAGGCACAACCTTGATGACATAGTGTCTGCCATCCTGGAATGCCCGTCCTTGCAAAAGGATCCTCTGACCCCTCACATCCATGCCAGCTGTGTCCATAAATGAGGATTCTACCTCAAGAAGGTCTCTTTTGCACCAAATCTTTATTTTGTTTTAAAATATATATTTTTGTTTATTTGAATATGTGTGTATGTGGGGGGTGTATCAGAGTCTCTTACCATTACAAATGCCAGATGTTTGCCCCATTTTTTGCATCTGGATTTATGTGGATGGTTGGAGAATGAGCAGGCTTTATGTGTCTTTAACCACAGAGCCATCTTCCCAGCCCCCCTTAAATATTTTAAATCTCCAGCCAGGCATGGTGGCACATTCCTTTAATCCCAGCACTCAGGAAGCAGAGGTAGAAAGACTGCTGTGAGTTCAGGGCCAGCCTGGGACTACAGAGTAAATTCTAGGTCAACCTGGGCTAGAGTAAAACCCTACCTCAGAAAAAAAATCTCTTCAAAAGCATCTCATGGCAGATTCAGTTTCAAAACAGTAAGAAACTATACAAAAGTATTAAAAATTTTAAAACTATCTTTTTGACATCCATGTCCCAAAATACAATTGCCAGCATGCTGGCATATTTCCTTCTAGTCTTGTTTCCCTCCAGTATGTTGTGGTCAGCTTTCTTAGTTGCTGTGCAGAAAGAACCCAAGCAAAAGCGGCTTGTGGAGGAATGGGTTTACTAAGTTTACAGACTCGAGAGGAGACTCCATCCTGGCAGGGAAAACGATGGCATGAGCAGTGGGGTGGACATCACCTCTGCCACAGCACTGGAAACAGCAGCAGGAAGGTGTGCCAAATACTGGCAAGGGGAAGCTGGCTTATAACCCCATAAGCCCGCCCCCAACAACACAGCTTCATCGAGGTTGTAAAATCCAAACTGCCATCAGCTGAGGATTGATCTATCAGAACACATTCATTTGTTTGTGGGGGACACCTGGATCAAACCATGACAGTCCTCCCCTGCTCCCCACAAACTAATAATCATACATGATGTAAATACAATGTGTTCAGCTCAACTCTTAAGTCCCCACAGCTTTCAACTGAGCCATAATACCAAAAATAAACCCGTAATGGCACAGAACATTCACACTGCAAAACATGAGGCATGGCAAAAACAGATTGAACCAATACAAGATTTGAAATAAGCAGGGCACCATCAATCTCTAACTCCAAGTTCAATGATTCTAACCAATAAGTCTCTTGGAGATTTAATTCCACCCCTTCAGCTCGGCTACTCACAGTCCGGGAAAATGTCATCCGGTGCTGGCAGCTCGCCTTGGCACCCATCCATAGTCCTGGAATTCATTGGGTCTCCATTGCAACCCACAGTTCATCCTCATGGCTCCATCGGGCTCCATGCAGGCAACCTTGCACACCTGCTTCACACGCCGATGGCCATTTTTCAAAAACAAAACTGTGTTGCAAATCCAATGACCCTCTCTTCTTTCATTTGTTATACTCCACAGAACCAGGTGGGCTATCAACTTGTTAATCCAGGGGGGAACAAAGCATTCAGGCCTCCCTATTTCAAAGAGTCAGCATTCTTCCTGTTGTTCTAATGCAGACCAGCTGGCCCAATCTCAGTGGTTGTAATCTCTCAAACAATTGCAGGTGAATGGGCAGCACTTTCAACCCCAAGATCTTTCTTTCTGTGCCATCTCCATCTGCTCACACCAGTCCATCTTTACGTCAAGCAACCCTGCACAGGTTCCCAGGACACAGGCCGTCAGAACACAGTAAGCCTCTCACACAAACTGCTTCTGGCACAGTCCTGACAAAGTTCTTTCTCACCCTCGTAAGCCAAACCTCACAGTCTATAGTTCTCAATACATTCAGGTCTTGTAACTCTGACCAGAATGATCCATTATGCTGTACTTACAGCACTGCAATGTACCACTTAGGACGAGGTTTCCAATCCGTCCATATTCCTCTTGCAGATCGCTTCCAAAAGCCCAAAGCCACAAGATCAGGGTTCTAGCAGCAGCAGATGACCCCACATCCTGGTGCCAAAACTGTTGCGGTCAGCATTCTAGTTGCTTCGCAGAAAAAACCCAAACAAAAGTGGCTGTGGAGGAATGGGTTTATTTGGCTTACGGACTCTAGGGGAGACTCCATCCTGGCAGGGAAGATGATGGCACGAGCAGACGGGTGGACATCACCTCTGCCACAGCACTGGAAACAGCAGCAGGAAGGTGTGCCAAACACTGGCAAGGGGAAGCTGGCTTATAACCCCATAAGCCCGCCCCTGACAACACAGCTTCATCGAGGTTATAAAACCCAAACTGCCATCAGCTGAGGATCAATCTATCAGAACACATTCATTTGTTTGTGGGGGACTCCTGGATCAAACCATGACACAGTATGTGTAAAGTAGGAGACATTACACATCCTTATAATGGGAAGAACTGGTCCTGCAGAAGGTCCTTCCCTAGGCACAAGGGCTTGGCTGAGAGAAATGAAACTTTTTAAAATTTTTTATGTATTTTCAAGAGGGGGTGGGTGGGTCAGGGCCTCCAGCCACTGCAAATGAACTCCAGATGCATGTGCCACCCCTTGCATAATGCACTAGGTGGGCTCTGGGGAATAGAGCCCAGGTCAGTCGTTAAGCTATACAGGCAAGTGACTGAACTGTGGAGACATCTCTCCCGCCCTGAAGCCTGTTACAGCTCTTCACAAAGGAAACTATGGTGGCCTGGTCTGGACCATCATGAAGCTCCTTTATGTCTTATCAGGCCACAAAGAATGGGAGGAAATAAACCAAACAACCAACACAGCTCAGCTGTGCAATGGCTGCCTCTCAGGAAAAAGGGAGGTGGACACTAGTTATGTGGCCATCTAGGAAGGAGCTCCTTGCTCCCTGGAGATTGGGGCTCCTCCCTGACAATTAGTATCAGTGCTTGTCCTTGGGACATGTGGGTATTGACGTTCCATTTAACAGATGCATAACTGAACCAAGAAGAAGAGCTGAGGCTCACTCTGGTGCAGATGCTGCAAAGACCATCTGACCAAGTGCCAGCATCCATCTGAGTGCCACAACCCCTCCAGGCCCTGATGCACTACAATTTTGTCACTGGGGTGGGTGGATGGGAGGTTTCTAAAGCCTGGGATAACCTATGATACAAATACTCCTTTCCTTCAATCAAAGCTCTGAACAGTATTAGGGCAACAGGCCCAAATCAGAGTAGGCAAACAGATGCCCTGGAAAAGACTGTCTCCTAGGGAAAAATAGTTAATGCTACACTGAATGCTACAGTCCTTGTTTTTACAGTTATTTTAATGGAAGAAAAGAAAAATATTAGGACTCTAGAAAATAAAGACACAGAGCTATAACTGGAGTCAAAACATATTCCCTGGGTCTACAAAGAACATTGTTGATGTAGACATAATAAGATAGCCTCTGTTTATCGATTTAACCAAAAATAGTATAGGGCTATATTGGGAAAAGTGAAGGGGGAAGGAGAGTGTTGGTGATCTAAGAGCTAAAGTGAGCAATAGGAAGTGTCCACATCCGTTTTCTGTAATTTTAACAAAATACTCAAGATTGAGTAATATATTCAAGAAAGGGGTCTAGTTTGGCTCCTGGTTCTAGAGCCTGGGAAGTTCAAAGTCAGGCAGTTGCATCTGGTGAGGGCAAGATGTTCAACTCATATAGTAGAGAGGAGGGCGAGTAGGCACAAGAGAGGAGAAAAAACACAGGGATGTCCCTGCTTTGCAGCAGCAATTCACCCTTATGCAAGTGACCCAGACCCACAAGTGCAAGAGCTCAGGCTTGGCCAGGCGTTAAAGGGGGAACCCATGACCTGATCATCTTCTACACATCCAATTTCTTCTCAGCACCATTACTTGGGCAATTCTATTTTAATAAAAGTTTTAGGGGCTGAGGAGTTGGCTCAGCAGTTAAAAGTGCTTGCTTGCAAAGTCTGTTGGCTTGAGTTCAATTCCCCAGAACCCATGTAAAGCCAGATTCATGAAATGGTACATGCATCTTCAGTTTGTTTGCAATGGCAGGAGGACCTGGCATGTCCAAGTCTCAGCCTTCCCCTTCTCTCTTTTTCCATTTGCAAATAAATAAATTATATTAAAAATAATAAAGTACAAGTATTGGTAGAGATAATTCATATCCACAACATAGTAGAGATAGAAATTGTGTCTAAAGTCAATAAATTAATATAAAAAGTGATGGACTGGAAGAGATGAGGCGTGGTCAGAAGTGGTACATGGTATTTATCATCATCATTGTGCATACCCTTAGTCTTCCGAATCATGGTTGCATATAACCATTATTAAAATGTAATCTGGCCAGGTGTGGTGGCACATGCCTTTAATCCCTGCACTCAGGAGGCTGGGGTAGAAAGATCACCATGAGTTTGAGTTTACCCTGAGACTACATAGTGAATTCCAGGTCAGCCTGGACTAGAGTAAGACCCTACCTTGAAAATATAATAATAATAATAATAATAATAATAATAATAATAATAATAATAATCTGGGCAATGGAGATTGCTCAGTGGTTAAAGGAACCTGCTTATAAAACCTGATGGCCGGGGTAGTGCCTTATGTATCCAGTGTTCGGTTGCAGTGGCAAGAGGCCCCCTGGCATGCATATTCTCTCTCTCTCTCTCTCTCTCTCTCTCTCTCTCTCTCTGTTTATATATAAATAAATAAACAATATATTTTTGAGGTAGGGTCTCAATCTATCCCAGGCTGACCTGGTATTCACTATGTAGTCTCAGAATGGCCTCGAACTCAAGGCAATCCTCCTACCTCTGATTCCCAAGTGCTGGGACTCAAGGCATGGGCCACCATACCTGGCTAATAAATAAAATATTTTAAACGTAACCCATGAAGAAAACCCAACCATTTGCAAAATGGAAGTGTGGCTTCCTGTAGGACTCTTTTTTTCTTTATTGTCCATAATGAGTTACATTGTTTAGTGGGCCAACCATGACTTGTTATCCCCAATTCCCCGTTGCCCCCCTTCCCCATCCCCAGTCAGCTGGATATCCTCCTCCGTGGGCCGTCTGTATCAGTCTTTGTGGTAGGGGACCATGGATAGCCAAGTCTTCATCCGGGTTCTCATGACCCAAGTGTGTTGTTACTGAGGGTTGCCAAGTCTCTGATATTCTCCCCCACCATGGCTCTCACAATCTTTCCACCCCCTCTTCCGCTCAGTTCCCTGAGTCATGGTGGGTGAGTATTGAGACTGCTTTAGTGTTGTGAGCTTAGGGGTTTTTGTGTCAAGATTTGTTGGTTTCTGTCTCACTGGCTTATCCTTTGTTGATTGAATGGCTATGGCTGTGGGTCCCTTGTTCATCCAATCATTCTCTGTGGGGTTCCATATGGATCCTCCCCCGTATGACTGTGGTGGCTCCTCTCATGCCAGGATCTCAGCTTTCTGCCTGTGGTCGGTTGGTAGGGTTGTATAGGCCACAGCTCCCTCGCTGTATCCAGCAGATGCGGAAAATGAGCCCTGTAGGACTTTTGCAAGGTGACAGTGGCCTGGAATTGGAATGGATGGGAGGAGAGGGTCCTCCTATGCTGCCCCCTCTTTCTCTGTTGCCTTAAAAGATGAGTGGCAGCCAGGGCCCAGTTGACCTGGATGTGACCAGTGGTACAGAAAGTCAAGACCAGGGAAGATGTGATGCCAAGGACCTTGCCTGGGAGCCATTTTAGAAACTTCTATATCTGTATACATGAGAGGAAGCTGGCCCTTACTGGGGAAGGTGAGGCAGATACACACAGCTATGATTCTGTGTATGGCCCATCCTATTTACCATTATCTTAGGGACATTCCTCATTATATATATATATATATATATATATATATATATATATATATATATAATCTCTGAGAAATTTTGTTCTTATTGACATCTGGTCTCATTGTGTGACTATGCCATGTCAATGCAGAGCTAGAAACAGTGCTGTGCTGCTTAAGGTATGGGTGTGTCAATCCCACTTTGGCCCTGTCACTTTGTTGCTGTGACCTTAGGGATGCAGAGCATCAGTCTCATCTGACAATGAGGTAATAAGGGTAGCTGTGAGTGACAGTGAAAGAAATTAATATATGCACAGTGCTTAAATAGGACCTGATGCTAAGGAAACATTCAATAAATTGTAGCTGCTTCTGGTTTGTTTTTAAAGAAATTTAGCTATCTTCATATACAGGGTTTCCTTTTCCTAAAATTCACTGTCATAAGCACATCCTTGTTTAGATTTTTAGAAAATTCAATTATAGAGTTAAGGTGTACATCTCAGAGCATGCACTTAGCATGCATGAAGTTCTGGGCAATCCTCATTGACTACAGGGATAGAGAGATGGTTCAGTGGTTAAAGGTGGTTACTTGGAAAGCCTGATGGCCTGGGTTCAATTTCCCAGTACCCATATAAAGCCAGATGTGGCAGAGTTCGTGGTGTGTGTGCCATAATCTCTCTCTTTTTCTCTCTCTTTCTCTCTCTCTCATCCCTCCCTCAAAAAGTAAAAATATTAACAAATTTTTAAATGCCCACTTTATATTAGTAATTCATATTCATAAAAATAGATCATGTATCTTAGATTTTAAAAAGTGAGATAGCCGTGGTAGTTTGAATGCATGGCCCAATAGACTCAGGTGTTTTATTAAAATTGAGTTTGCAGCTTCAGCCTCTATTAGGTAAACTGCTACAGAGGGTGTATCACTGGAGGTGGATCTGAATCCCAGCCCAAAGGTGTGCAGAGAAGTGCGAGCTCTGGTGGCTGATGGTAGTTTTCTCTCAGCTTAGATCTGTGAAAGTGAGCTGGCTTCTCCCACCATTGATGGAACTTTCCCTGAATCTGTAAGCTTGAAATAAATCCCATTCCTCCCATAAACTGTTTGGTTGGATGACCATCCTAGCTTTCTGGAGCTCTACTACAATAGCTATAATATTATATTCAGATATATATATATATATATATGCAATGTATTTGGCATAAATATTTCAAACATTTTCCATATACAAATACACACACATATATATACATATAAACAAATATAACTATGAACATAAATTTTGTAAGTCTTTTTTAATTTTCTTCTGCCCAGTTAAGGTGGCCATGAACACCTATCATGAAAAAAATTTTTTTTTTACCTGCTGTCTAGCATTCTTTTCAAGGTATCATTCTTGGTGATAACATGTGTCAGGTACAAACAACATTTTAAGGGTTGGGTTTATAGGGTAGAATAGTTGTCTAACATGTACAAAGTCTGGGTTCAATCCCTAGCACTCTATTAAGCCCCCCCCCCAAAACCCAGCATTTTACTCTAGCACTCAGGAGGCAGAGGTAGGAGGATCACCATGAGTTTGAGGCCACCCTGACACTACATAGTGAATTCCTGGTCAGCCTGGGCTAGAGTGAGACCCTACCTCAAAAAACCAAAAGAAAATCAAAACCAGGACTGGGGTGATTGCTCAGTGGTTAAAGCTGCTTGCTTGGAAATCCTGCTGGTTTAGGTCCCATGCAAAACCAGATGCATAAAGTGGCACATGTGTCTGGAATTTGCAGCAGCAAAAGACACATATTTTCCCACTCTCTCATGTAAATAAATAAAAATATTTAAACAATCCAAACCAAAGCCTAGTATTTTATTGCAAAATTTTTGTTTTAATTATTTTGTTTGTTTTTCAAGGTAGTGTCTTGCTAGCCCAGGCTGACTTAGAATTCACTATTAGTTTCAGGCTGGCATCAAACTCACAGCAATCTTCCTACCTTTGCCTCCCAAGTGCTGGGATTAAAGACATATGCCACCAAGACCTGCTGTTTTGATTTTTAAATCACTACATTTTATTCAAACAAACAGGGATGTTAGGGAGAGAAAAAGAGGAGGATAGGAAAGCAGAGGAGGAAGTGGAGGGGGAAGGAAAAATGACGGGTCGATAACAGGAGAATGCGCTACAACAGTTTGGGTGCCAGAGAGTGAGATTGTTGCTGCTGGAACCCTGATTCTGTGGCTTTGGCCTTTTGGAACTGATCTGTAGGAGAAATGTGGATGGATTTGAAACCTCTACCTGAGAGGTGCTTTACAGTGATGTAAGTACAGCTTTATGGAACATTCTGGTTAGACTTGAGAGACCTGAATGCAGTGAGAACTATGGACTGTGAGGTTTGGTTTATGAGGGTGAGAAAGAATTTTGTCAGGACCAATCTACAAGCATTGTATGAGAGGAATGTAGCCTTTGCCTGCCTGTGTCCTGAGAACCTGTGCAGGGTTTTATTTCATTAAAAGGGAGTTGTGTGAGCAGATGGAGATGGCACAGAAAGAAATAAAATCTCTGGGCTGAAATTGCTGCCCAATCAGCTGCAATTGTTTGAGAGATTACAACCATTGAGATTGAGTCAGGTGATCTGCATTGAGATAGCAGGAAGAATGCAGACTCTGGGGCCTGGATGCTGAAGGAGGTTTCCTGCTCTTCAAAGTCAGCTTTTCCCCCCTGGATTAGCAAATTGGTAGCCCACCTGGTACTGTGAAGTATAACAAATTCAGGCAGAGAGGGTCATTGGATTTGCAACATAGTTTTTTGTGTTTTTTTTTTTTTTTTTTTTTTTTTGGAAATAGCCATGGACAGTGTGAAGCAGGCCTGTTGGATTACCTGTGTAGAGGCTAGTTGGAGCCATGAGGATGAACCATGGGTTGCAGTAGAGACCAACTGGAAATTCCAAAACTATGTAATGGCTGCCAAGGAGAGCTGCCAGCACAGGATAGAGTTTTCTGGGACTGTGGTTAGCTGAGCTGGAGGGGTGTAATTGGAACTCAGAGAGAATTATTGGACTTGGAGTTAGAGTTTTATGTTTTCCCTGCTTGTTTCAAATCTTGTGTTGGTTCAATTTGTTTTCATTATGTCCAATATTATATTTGCAGTATGAATGTTCTGTGCCATTATGGTTTCATTTATTTATTTTGGTATCATGGCTCAGTTAAAGACCTTAGATTATGGGGATGTTTGAGTATCATTTGGATTGATAAAAACTATGGGGACTTTTGGAATTGAGCTGAATGCATTGCATTTTTCATAAAACATGGTTATCATTTAATGGGGCCAGGGATGGATTGTAGTGGTTTGATTCAGGTGTCCCCCATACACTTAATGTGTCCCAAATGCTTGATCCCCAGATGATGGCATTTTTGGAATTGGAACCTTTTGGAGGTGTGTTGTTGGGAGCAGGCTCATGGAGATTATAGCCAGCTTCCCCTTGCCAGTGTTTGACACACTCTTCCATTGCTGTTGTCCACTTGATGTTGGCCAGGAGGTGTCTACCTCTGCTCATGCCATCGTTTCCCATGCCATCATGGAGCTCATCCTCTTCATAACATCTTAAGTGGAATGTTTTAGTTGAAACTTTAAATATATATTTCACACTCAAAATAAAGGATGTAGCAAGGCCTGGTGGTCCATGCTAGTAATCCCAGTACTCAGGAGGCAGAGCTAGGAGGAATGCCATGAGTTTGAGACCAGCCTGGGGCTACAGAGTAAGTTCCAGGTCAGCCTGGGCTAGTGTGAGACCCTGCCTCAATGAAAAAAAAAAGAAGAATGTGATTGTACATCCATGGGATCATACCACATGTGCTGTTTCTATTGTGGAGTCCCCCCTGGAAGCCCTCCCCAACCTGTCCATCCTGTACACCAACACCACCTCTTCCATTTTCCTTCTGGAATAAAAGATCTGAGGCTCGAAGCTCATCCCTTTATATCCTTTGACTATCTCATTAGTTCAACTTGTAGCATTCTCATTATCTTTAATGTGAGATGACATTAAAGTCCTGCTGTGGTTTGTCTCATGAACAATGTGAATTTAGTCATAATGCAAATTTGGCTCTATTGACAATGGTATGTAATATCTCCCCTCCTCTTAGCCCTCCTCTTCTTTTTCACATGGAGCTAGCTAAAGTACTTATCTTCCTCAGGGGAAGAGGAAGATCAAAAGGAGATATGACTGGGTAGTGAAATAAAAAGAGTACAGTCACCAATGCCTGCAGTCTTCCCTAGCTTGTTCTTAGTTGGACAACAACCAACCATGGGAGTCTGTGGTTATTTTTTCACAACTGTTTGGCTTCAAAATGTAGACTCACCCTGGGGATCCAAGTTGCAGCCACTATCTATTAGCAGGTGTTAGCTAAATCTTACTTCTGACTTTTGTTAATGATAGTAAGGAAGACTTTATTTAAAAGGAGCTACTGCAGCTGGGCATGGTGGCGCACACCTTTAATCCCAGCACTCGGGAGGCAGAGGTGGTAGGAGGATCGCTGTGAGTTCAAGTCCACCCTGAGACTACATAGTGAATTCCAGGTTAGCCTGGGCTAGAGGGAGACCCTACCTTGAAAAACAAAACAAAACAAAACAAAAAAAGGAGCTACTGCAATGAGGGTTTGGTAGTAAGGGAGAGAGATTGGCCTCCCCTCTGAGTATATGGACAAATGGGGACTTAAAGCCAAGGAGCAGGGTTGGATTAGTGGATAGAAAATTTCCAAGAGTAAACATGAAGGCTGGGGTGATTCTTTTTAAGTATGAGACACTTTAGGGTGACTGGGCCCCCGAAGTAAAGAGAAGGTATTCCCTTGGACTTATTTTTGCAGTTTCCACTATGCTCTCTGCCTAATCCACTCTTTCACCTGAGCCTAAGGATGAAGTTGGAGGTCTCCTGACATTTTGGTTGGTCAAGCTTAATTTCCTGAGCCAGACTGAGCTCAGACCAGCTGTCTCTCTGCCTCACCTGGGGCATGAAACAGGAAATACGACCAAGAGTGTTATACCTGAGGACGAGGCAAATTGTTCCTTCTTCTTGACTGGCCAGGGTAGAGACTCCTGAACCTCCAGGTTTTGGTTCCCCACCCCCATGTCAGCCTCCCCTTCTCCCACATGGGCCTTTTCCCACTCATGGCAGGAGCTCTCTGTGCTTTCTCTTCTTTCCTTCTCTTAATCTAATGAAGTCTCTCTAAATCTTACCCTCTGTTATATGAAATTAACTCTGTAAAGTCATAAGAGAAGAATTTAGGGTGCACTAAAGTGGTTGGTATGTAGGTATATTGGTAAGGAAGCCCCAAATCCCCACTATACCGTCAGGCCAAACATATCAATTCCCTCTCAAAATCTTCTCCTGTATCTTTTTAAAAATTACTATTTGTGTATGTTTAGAATACATTTCAGTTCTCGGAATTTTTATTTAACTTGTACAATTTTTTTCTTAGTCTGACCATCACTTCCCTATTTCCTCATCTCTGAATCCCAAGGCAATCACAATTCTGCTCTCTGTTTGTATGGGTTTGATCATTTTAGATTCTGTATTTAAGTAAGATTGTGTAATATTTGCTTCTCTGTGTCTCACTTATTTCATTGAATATAATGTCCATTCATGTTGCAAATGGCAGGATTACATTCTTTTTTTTTTTTTTTGGAAGTACTGCCATTTGATTTATTTTTTTTTCTCGGTCTTTCTTTTTATTATTATTATTTATTATTTTTTACAATGAGTTGAAATCCCCAATGCCCTCCCCCTCCCCCTTCCCAATCAGCTGGATATCCTCTTCCGTGGGCCATCTGGATCAGTCCTTGTGGCAGGGAACCCTGGATAGCCTAGTACTCAGCCTGGTTCTCCCAGCCCAAGTGTGTTGTTACTGAGGGGTGCCATGACTCTGGATAGTCTCCCCCACCAAGGCTCTCACAATCTTTCTGCCCCCTCTTCCACTCAATTCCCTGAGTCATGGTGGGTGAGTATTAAGTCTGCTTTAATGTTGTGAGCTTAGGGGTCTTTGTGTCGAAAATCGTTGGTTTCTGTCACCCTGGCTTATCCTGTTTTGATTGAATGGCTATGACTGTGGGTCCCTTGTTCATCCCCTCATTCTCTGCGGGGCTCCATATGGATCCTCCACGGTATGACTGTGGTGGCTCATCTCTTGTGAGAATCTCAGCTATCGGCCTACAGGTTGGTAGGGTTAGATGGGCCACAACTCTCTCTCTGCATCCTGAAAAACACACAGTGTCTATAGGAGAGTGAGATCAGTATAGGTTAACAAATATGCACAATTCTGGATTACCTAGATTCTATTTTAAGTAGCCTCCCCGTCAATTGGTCCCATAATGCATCTTTTCTTGGGAGCCCAAGAGTACAGGATCCGGTGCATATCGAACTGATTCTTCAGTTCCAGTCACGGGCTTACCCACACTAAGTGGAATATTTGGCCAAATTTAGAAGCTGTTGATTGTCTCCCCCAGGCCCAGGCTCCTCCATTGCACTAGTGCTCCTTTCTTGGTTCGCTGTTCTCTCCCAGTAGGAGGTGTGGTCAGCCTACTCATGGCCACAGTCTGTGTTTCATGCCAGTGATCTCTGTTTACTCCAGTGTCGTTGATCAGCTTCCCCTGGCAGCTTGTGCATTGCCTTCCAGCACTGCACTAACTACCATCTGGGGGCTGGATACCATTCCGGACCTTGAAGGTTCTCTCGATGCTGATAGATGGCTTTCTGTGGTTTCTTCAGCAACAGGGTTTTGCCTCAGGCCTGGGGAGGCCATTCAAGAGCTTGACAGAATTCTGTCTAATTTTTGGAACCTCATGGGTCACTTTGGTCAACAGCTCAGTGAGGGAAGGAACTGGTGGCTGGGACCAGGGGTTGTCAGATTGATCAATTATTCACAGGCTTAGACTTTCTCCCCTACTACTCATTTTAAAAGGTTGAATAATGTGGTGGTTTGAATTAGGTGTGGGCCATAAATTCATGTGTTTTGAATACTTGGTTTCCAGATGATATCAATTTGAAGGTGGAGCCTTGCTGAAGGAGGTATGTTATTGAAGGCAGCATTATGGGTATTATAGCCAGCTCCCCCTTGCCAAAATTTGGGTCACTCTTCTGCTGTTTTCCACCTGCTGTGGCAAGGAGGTGATGTACATCCAGCCTCTGCTAATGCCATGTTTTCCTCTGCCATTATGGAGCTTTGCCTTGAGATTGTAAACCATAATAAAAAAGTTTCCTTCTATGGGCTGTTTTTGGGAGGGTATTTTCTCTGGACAATGAAAAGGTAACACAACACATAGTATTCAATTGTCTATATGCACTATATTTTCTTTATCCATTCTACTGATGATAGATTCTGTGTCTGTGGATGATGCTGCAAAGTCAGCATGAAGTGCAGATTACTCTTTGAGATACTTATTTTAATTCCAGGAGTGGGGATATTGGATCATATCATAGTAGATATATTTTTAATTTTTTGAGGAACTGATACACTTCTTTCCATAATGATTATACTAATTTACAATTTGACTAACCTCATTAATACTTTGCTCTTTTGTTGCTGACTCAACAGGATTCCTGCTTGCTGATGTGAGGCCAGTGTAATAAGATATTGAGGGTGGGGATGAGAAATCTATCAGATATTGAGTGAATAAACACCAAAGGTGGAGCATTTTCACCAAACTGACTTAGTAAGGGTCTTTATAAAAATGAAACAAACAGGTTAAGAATAAACCCCAAGGCAAGTATCCAGTCTAAAGAGGTCTCAGAAGAGTCTGAATCAGGTTTTAATAAAGACAAGACTTTGTTTCAGGTGCTGTCAAATACAGGCAAGTCTAGGAATCTCCTGACTGTAAAGACCTGCCTTCCGTCTTTCATCTCCTTTGCCTCCCACACATTCGACAGCATTCAAATTTTGGATCCTTTTAATGAATTATGTGAGGTTTTCCTGTGGATGAGTTGACTTGAGTCTGACCCCATCCCCCTTCCTCATGAACACTCAGCTTTAGAGAATGGCTCCCTCTCTCTGATGCTCACCCACCCACCTGCCCTCCTGGCTTGCTCCTGTCACACTCACAGAGGCTTGACTATATTTCATGCCCAAGGCTCTCAATCTTCTATTTTCTTCCATAAGCCTGCTTCATTCCAACCATTGTGTCTAAAATGTTCTGTTTCAGTTGTGGAGTTTGTTTTTTAGATAGGGTCTCATAAAACCCAGGCTGGCCTCCAACTCACTTGTAGCCAAGCACTATCTTGAACTTCTCATCCTTCTGTCTGCACCTCCTACATGCTGGGATTACTGGTGTGCATGCCCAGTTTCAGTTGTTATTATTTTCTAGTTTTTATTGCTTTCCTATTTCCCATAAGTATTCCATGCATAGGATCCACAGAACAGAGATTAAATCTCCTTTCATTTCATGTCTCATAGTAATTTCTGAGAAAGCACTCCAGGTTCTCAGTTTCTTGAGAATCTTCCCAGCAATGGCCTTGGAAGATCTTCAAGAATTTATACATAGGTATGTCTAGAAACATACTTTCCCCAGGTAAAAATCGCAGTTGTTTGTGTATGTGTGTGTGCATGTGCGTGTGCGTGTGTGTGTGTGTGTGTGTGTGTGTGTGTGTGTGTGTGTGTGTACTTCTTACTTCATACTTATTTTTTTCCCTTTGACATCAGGATTGGAGACTTGGGGAGAGCTCCATTTCAACACACAGAGAACTGTTTATTCATTTTTTAAAAAATATTTATTTATTTGCAAGGAGAGAATGAGTGTATGGGTATGGGTGTGCTAGGGCCTCTTGCCACTGCAAACAAACTCCAGAAGTATGTCCACTTTGTGCATCTGGCTCTATGTGGGTACTAGGGAAATGAACCCAAGCAACAGGCTTTGCAAGCAAGCATCTTTAACTGCTGAGCCATCTCCCCAGCCTATGAGATTTTATTCTGTTTATTCTTGCTAATTACATGGAATTTTTTTTGTCTTTGTACCTAAAAATAAACTGTCTTGAGCCATTCTGGGGACCCCATATACACTCAAATCTGATCTTTATTCCAATAAAAGGCACCACCTGCTGTCACCACACTTTCAGGACCTTGTACTGTTCCCCCAGCTCTCATTGACCTCCTTGTCCATAATGAAGAGGAATGAATCAGGACTATCCACAGAACTTTCATTTCTGCCACAGAACAGCTGAGCTGGAAAGGCAAATGGCTTTTTCTGGAAGGGAGTCTGAGGACCTTCAACAATGACATGCTGAAGCCTGGCAAGGAGCCCAGACTCACAATATCTCCTCAGCCATATCAGACAAATGGCATTTGCACCATTAGGGCAAGACTCAGCAATATTAGATCAGGAGCACTTCTTGGGTTATAAGCCAGCTTCTCCTTCTGCATAAACAAGGGGTCACTTTACACCAGGAATAGTCAGCATCCTTTTCAGAACTCAGGGTCACTTCATAGCTGCGTTTTCTTACCCCTTTTCCATAGGCACAAGTCCCAAATGTAGAACTTTCTAGAAGCTAGCCTCCTCCCCCAATTCAACAAATATATATATTTTTTAGTTTTTACTTATATTGCAGGCCATGTCATAGCACCAAAAAATAAAGACATGGCTCATGCTTTCAGTACAGTATGTTTTTCTTCTGCAATCTTCCCTCTTATGTCATAAAACCTGCCTCTTGGCTTCTCATGTATTTATTGGTGTGTAATTGAGGGCAAGGACAGAAAAAAAATTGTTTTGTTTTTTCATGGTAAAATCTTGCTCTTACCCAAGCTAACCTGGAAGTCACTAAGTAGTCTCAGTGTGGCCTCAAACTTCCCCTACTTCTGCCTCCTGAGTGCTGTGACTGAAGGTGTGTGCCACTATGTCCAAGTGATAGGAAATTTTGCATAATCCTTTTCTTCCCCCCAAATGACATGTCACACAAAACCTCCCAGCTTTCTTGGCTTAACATAAAGGAAGACAGTAAAGTGGGAGAAACTCAGATATTGCACAGAAGTTTTTATGGTAGAGACTGTCCCTAGTCCCCAGTCTCCCACTCTTCAACAGTTACAGTCTTTGTATCCTGGTATAGATTCCAGAAAAGAAAAAGATGCATTGCTGCCTGCCTACAATGAGGGTGGCTCAGTCTATAAAGTGCTTGTCGCACAACCATGAGGAACAAGTTTGTAGCTCCAGCAACCGAGGGTGGGGGGGGGCAGCTGGGTGTGGTATTACCCACCTGTAATCCCAGCACTGGGGAGGCAGAAACAAGATCCCTGAGGCTTGCTGGCCAGCTAGTCTGGCCGAATCCAGTGAGTTCCAAATTCAGTGAGAGATCCTGTCTCAGAAAATAGGGCTCAGTGAGCAAAATGTTTGCTGTGCAAACATGAGGGCCTGAGTGGGTCCCCAGAAGTCACTAAAGCCAAATGTGTGCATCTATAATACCAGTAATCCTAGTGGAACCAGGTGAGATGGAGGGCAGAGACAGGAAAATCCTAAAAGCTTCTGGGCCAGCTAGCCTGGCATATCCAGTGGTGAACAAGAGACTTGCTTCAAACAAGGTACAAGATGAGGACTGACTCCCAAGGTTGTCCTCTAACCTGCTCACAGATGTATGCCGCGGCACGTGTACACCCGCAAGCACACATCCACACAGGAAGATCAAAGAGGATTTATAAGTCAGAGAGGGATTGAAGAAGACACTTGACATGATCTCTGGCTTCCACAGGTACACACCGGCATACATACACACACATCTACAAGGAAATGTCCTATGGCCACATTTGGGAGCTTAAGAAATTTCTTTTTAAAAATATTTTTATTTAGAGCCGGGCGTGGTGGCACATGCCTTTAATCCCAGCACTCTGGAGGCAGAGGTAGGAGGATTGCCATGAGTTCAAGGCCACCCTGAGACTACATATTGAATTCCAGGTCTGCCTGGGCTAGAGTGAGACCCTACCTCGAAAAACCATATATATATATGTATATATATACATATATATATGTATATATATACATATATATATGTATATATATACATATATATGTAGAGAAAGAGAGAGAGGGAGAAAGGTGCACACTTGGATTTCTTGCCATTTCAAATGAATTCCAGATGCATGCACCACTTTGTGCATCTGGCTATATGTGGGTACTGGGGAATCAAACTCAGGCTTTGCAAGCAAGCACCTTTAACCACTGGCCCCAGCCCCTTGAAATTTTTTTTTGTTTTGTTTTTCATGATAGGATTTCACTCTAGCCCAGACTGACCTGGAATTCACTATGTAGTCTCAGGGTGGTCTTGAACTCAAGGCAATCCTCTTACCTCTGCCTCCTGAGTGCTGGGATTAAAGGCGTGCACCACCATGCCAAGCCCTTGAAAATTTTTGTAAAAAATTATTTTTTAATTTGAGAGAGAGTATGGGCTCTTGCTGCTGAAAATGAGAGTTCCACTTTGTGTGTATGTGGGTACTGGGGAGTTGAAACCAGGCTGGCAGACTTTGCAAACCAGCACATATATCACTGAGCCATCTCTCCAACCCAAGAAACTCCTAAAGCCTTTTTTCTTGCCTTCTCTATTAACTACCTGGAGCAAGATGCTGACTTAAACCATCAAGGTGAAGATGAAGATGTGAAAGAAAAACTGAAAGGAACAAGGAGAACCAGTGGCTATCGATAGCCAGGTGTTTGGGTGTGGCTCAGAGCACACAGAGTTCCCAGAAGAAGCATCGAGGGCAGGGAGGATTTGGACTAACAGGATTCTTGCTGAAAGTCGCCAGGAGGATAGTGATCAGCTATGGAGGATGGGGGATTCTAGCCGTTCCACCTCAGCAGGATTTGTGCTTATTTTGGACAATATAAAAATCAGCACAGGAGAGATGGCTCAGCGGTTAAGGCACTTACCTCTGGTGCCTAAGGCCTGGGTTCAATTCCCCAGTACCCACATATGTCAGACCCACAAGGTGGTGGCCCTGGTGTTCCCCCCTCCTCTCTCTGTATTTCTCTGCTTGAAAATGAATAAATAAAATATTTTAAAAAATAAAAAATAAAATAAAAATCAGCACAAACAAGGCATGGTGGTGCAGGCCTTTAATCTCAGCACTCTAGAGGCAGAGGCAGGAGGATTGTTGTGAGTTTGACGACAGCCTGGAACTACAGAGTGAATTCCAAGTCAGTCTGTGCTACAGTGAGATTGTACCTCTAAAAATCCTAAATAAAATAACTAAATAAATAAGACAAAAGTCCAAAAGTCAGTTCTAGTTTGGAAAGAATTCATGGAACTTGAGTAGAGTTTGGCCAAGGAGAGCATCTTTATCAAGGACCATATACTTACAGGGATGGTAGAGACTTCCAGGGAGCCTGCTGTTCCATACCAACCCTGGACCACTAAGTACATGCTGACTTTTCTATTGGGGAGAAGTTGATTCTGTTTTAAACACAGCCTTCATCATTTTGAACCAAACTTACAAAAACTCTTAATAAACTATCATCCACTCAAACTTTTCAAAAAGATTTTTTAATGTTTATTTTGAAAATTCCTGCTCCCAACAAGAGTAATGATTAATTTATAGATGCTGACTTAAGAACTGTCATTCTTAGGCCCTGACTTTCTAACTTAAGCAGTCAATCATTCAGCTTAAAACTTTAGCCCTAGATAGGTACATGGGATGGGGTTGGGGTAGAGGGCTTAGGGTCAGGAGCTGGGCGTAAGACACATAGGAGAGGCTGGGTTCAGGTAACAGGCTGGCTATCTATGCTGGTAGAACTTTGGCCCCACACCTATGTGACTCATGGAATAGGAATAGACTCCATGGCCCTCTCCACATGGGCAGGCCATGTGCTCCTCCAAGGTCCATATCTCCTTTTGATCTCTGGTGGAAGTACTGGTTGCTGGACACTGGTCTGGGATGAGGACAATTTCCATAACAGGATCTTGGTTAAAATGGACTTTATTCTGTGACAATGGTAGGGAGCAACAAAGACAAGTGGGAATTTGTAGCCAAGCATCAGGGTGGAGCTCAGAGAATGGAAAGTTACCAAGAGAAAAGCCTTAAGGGAAATGGGGCTAAATTGAAGAAATGGGATTGTTAAAGAAACCAGCTGGGAAGAAGTTAGAAAAGAGGCCCATGGTATTGTGCAAATGACTCCCTAACCCCAGCACCAGCTCAGTCAGTGTTTGCATGAGTGTGTTTGACCAGATTAACAATGGTGCTTAGTTCTCATAGTTTTTTTTTTTTTTCCTTATGTATGTGATACCAGGAATCAAGCCCAGGGCCTGATAATGCTAAGCAAATTCTCCACCACTGAGCTATATCCCCAGGCCCAGTTCTCACAATTTTTGAGAAAGGTTTTTTTTTTCTAGGACTGGTTTCCTGCCCTTTGCCCTTTGCCCAGCTCAAAGCCAGGTTGGTGACTTAGAAGTGCTCACTGCTCCGCAGACTTGGAGGGTTCATACTTCTTACAGAGGGTGCTTCTGATTTCCTCTTTTCAGGTTGAGCTTGACGCCAGTTGGTAAAGCTCTTATTTGCTAGGCCTTCTGCACACTAACTTGGAATCCCCATCTCCTCATTGGAGTTCTCTCAAAATATTCTCTGTTCCCTAGTCTCAGGATGATCCATTATTCCTTTCCTACTCGAGTCAGTTGCCCAGGATGGGACTGAGAACAGAGCATAGCAGATTTCAGAGGAGTCTTTTGTGTCTGCATGAGCAGAGACGAAGCTGAGTCATCTAGAGAGCTCTGACAAGCCAATAGAGCTGTATCTCTTATAACCTGGGAGGATAGAACAAGGACGTTATTTCAGTTACCAAAGGAGGTAGAAGACAGAACCTTCATTTTTTCCTTATCTACACAAGATCCAGAAAACTACAACCCTCATGCCACAGAGCCAGATACCATCTTACAAAACAAACAAAGAAATAAGCAAGCAAACAAACAAAAACCAAAGTGTGTATGAGGTCTATCTCCCCAGCCCATCTTGAACCTTTTAATACAAAAACAATTTAAGCTAGGCATGCTGCCACAACAACAATTAAAACAATGTCACTTGGTGCTGGGGAGGTGGCCTTGTAGTTAAAGACACTTGCTAGTGAAGCCTTCCAGCCAGTGTTCAAGTCTCTAGTACTCATATAAAGCCAGATACACAAACTGGGGCATGTACCTGGAGGTCCTTTCCAGCAGCAGGAGCCACTGGTGTGCCCATTCTCACTCTGCCTCTGTTTTTGTGCACATGCACACACACAGGCCATCAATAAAGACTCGGAGAAAGGCAGCTGTGGTCATTGACATCTTCAGTCTTAGCATGCAGGAGGATGAGTTAGGAGGGTTGCCTTGAGTTTGAGGCCAGCCTGAGCTACAGTGAGACTGCCTCAAAAAACCTAAAAACCAAAAATTTTTAAAAATGGAAGTCTTGGGAAAATTGCAGATTGGCTCAATCAGATAAAGGAAATGGTAGAGTCCAGTCCTAGCCTCAGCCCAATCCACAACACTAAGCCGCATCCTCTGATTCGGTGGCAGCCTCTCCTGTTCAAGTCCCAATGCAGATCCAAACCCTTGATGCCAGGTCCCTCCCTTCCTCCCTCCCTAGGCTTTACCCATATGGTCAAGCTGCTGCCTAGGGATCTTGACTTCCTTTGTGGACAGTGTGGGCACTGCCCTAGTTAGCCAAACACTACAGGGAACCATAACAAGCACTCAGTGGAAGTCACCAACTGTTTTTCAGTGTCACACAGTCAGGAAATGAAGTGGGGATTTACATGGAATTTACTAAGAACACGTATAAATTGCACAAAAAGTCTCTATAAATGGGCTCATCCTAGGCTGGTATGCTCCAGTCATGACACCACTAAGCTCTCTGCTGATCCAGGAGTACTACAGCAGGAGACCAGGAGCTCCATACATCTCAATGAGGATGCCACATGAGCATCAAGGCCTGTGTGGGCACCTTAGCAGGTGTGTCCAGGAGGACTGTTGGAGGGATGTCCACACAGTCAAGTACCATATTACAATACTGAATGCTTTGGAATTGACCTCATCATGAAGACATAATTGGTGATGGGACTCTCAAGTGACTTGGAGCAAGTAGGAGGGGCCTCTTGGAATCCTCAGTGTCCTAAGCACTTGTTGCAGTATGCAGAGGGTGTGCTGGGTGGAGGATTGTCACCTGACAAGAGTGTGGGCAGTCTACAGTTCCTGATGACTTTGAGACATGCTTAACCAAAACATCAGGGACCTGCTGCGGGTGACCTGCCTGGTCAGTATGAGAGGAATTAGGAGAAAAGACCCTCCCACAGGTAGATAGGAATGTGGCCTCAGACAGATGACCTCATGGTAATGTGACATTCCCAGGCCAAGGTTTGCCACTCCCCGCCCCCCAAGGAAATCCTTAAAAGTCCGTGCTCCCCGGGGCTTCGGCCCTTCTTCTGTCTGGAAGGCGGGCTGGGAGGCGCTCGGGCTGGTGAGCGTACCTCTCCCCCCTCTCCCTGATCTCGGTACCAAGATCAGGGAGAGGGGGGGAGGGGGAAGGGAAAATTTCTTCAACATGCGTGCTACTTCTTTTCTTTACTTTTTGGTGAATTTATGCGCCTTTCTGTATGTTTTATGATTTGTTGGGTGATTTTATGCACTTCCCTGTAAACTCACAGACCACGCGGCGGCTGGTCGACCTTTACATCCCATTTTCCTTTTCCCAATTAATTAAGTTCAGAATAAATGTATAATTAAGAATTATCCTGGTCCCTGTGTACAATTCTTTGGCATTAGAGGACAAGAACTCGGAGTAGGAGGAAGGGGAAGACAGGATTCCAAAACTCTCTCTCCCCACGTTGCTTACTATTAATTATCAGCAACCCGTATCAAGTAGATTGCAACCGAGAAACTCATAAACCTGTGAATAGGCCCCAGGCAGCACTCCTGCCAGCATGAGCTTCATATCTAGGATCCAGAATGAAGTAGAGACGAAATGGTTTCTTTGTGGTCTTGAGTCACACTGAGTCAGTCAGCTGCTAGTGATTTCACATAAGCATAGCCTACCTTTTGTTTAAAATAGGAAGTTCTATCTCTGTCATTAAAGACTGAAGTGTGCCTTGCTTATACTTATGTTGTACTAACCCCTAGTAGCTCAGGATGGGACTGTATTTTTGAGATGGGGTCTTTAAAGAGGTAACATAGTTAAAATAGGTCTTTAGCATGGCCTTTGTGGTGGTTTGAATGTAGATGTCCCTCATAGCCTCATACTTAATCCCCAGCTGCTGGAACCATTGGGATGTGGAGCCTTGGAGGAGGGGTGTCGAGGGGTGGACTCTGAGGTTTATTAGTCCAGTCCTACTGGGTGTTCACTACATTGTTCTTTCTTATTGCTACCTCTCAGCTGAGGTGACAAGATTATGGCACCCAGCCTCAGCTCAGCCATGCTTTCTCTGCCATGATATAAGCCAAGATCAACCCCTTCTCTCCATCTGTTGCTGTGTGTCAGATGTTTTATCTCAGCCATGAAAAAGAAAATTGCAACAGACTTTAATCCATCTGACATCATAGTATCTTTATAAAAAGAGATTAAAACACAGACACAAAGAGAGGAAAGATCATATGATATCTGCTAGTGAAGGAAAAAAGCTTCAGAAATCAGGGATACCAACTTTGCTGACATTTAAAAATATTTTATTTATTTATTTGTAAGCAGACAGGAAGAGGAAGAGAGAGATAAAGAGAGAATGAATGGGTGCACCAGGGTCTCTGGACACTGCAAATGAACTCCAGATTCATGGCCTGACATGATCTCTGGCCTCTACAGGTACACTGGAATGCAGACACACACACACACACACACACACACAGAGAGAGAGAGAGAGAGAGAGAG